>CM076574.1:518544857-518787293 GCA_034641835.2 Pinus albicaulis | reverse complement strand
TGATAGGGTGGCGGGTCTGACTGTTGAGTCTCAAATCTGCATCTTTCTTGTACACCTTTCTAGACCTTTTTCATTCACCTAGACCTTCTAAGTCATCAATATCATTGCATATTAATTGTAAAAGAGCATTTAAAATGGTTTTTAACTATGTTTTGTGTCTGCTGTTTGATTTAGATTTTTGCTCATTTAGCTGCGGAATCTTGTCACTTTCCGCAGCTGCTGCAACTTTCCGCAGCCATTTTGTTAAAGTCTATGTTGCAGGTATCTTTAGGCAAATCGAGCCACATAGGCAAGTTAGAAATTACATGGACATGGATCGTGTCCTATTGGCTCAGTCGAATTCACCTAAGAAGGTTGTGGTCAAAGGTGGCCAAGTGGTGGTCAACCGAAGAGTCCCATGGTGACAGAACTCTATTTATCATCACGTGGAGATTTGCGTGGACGTTTCTAGATCACGGGAGACACATCAACACCTGTAAACAGCTCCATAAGACGAATCCAACATCCACTCTCCATAGATTTAATCCTCACGGCGGCCATAATGCTAGATCTCTGGACATGATGGTTCACGTGTCTTCTATCAGCGCAGACTTTAGGGAATTAGTTATATCTCCCTCTGTTATAAATAATGTGTTCTCGTACACATAATAGTTAGATCTTCTTAAGCTCTGTAATGTAATTGCATCACCATTGTGCTGTGACATTATTTCTATGTTAATGACTCCATTTTAATATATGAGAAGACTCTGTTCAAAAGCGTAATTCGTATTTGAAATCTGTTGCCCGAGGTTTGTGCAGAGGGCCCTTGCACACGCTGAGGTTTTGTGTATTATTGTATAGTTTCATGCTTCATTTCTTTATGTTCATTGTGCCATAGTCATTCACGTGTATATAGATTACATCTTTCATGGTATTTACATTTTATCTCTGTCCATAATCGTTCATGCTTTACATTTTACTTCTGTCCATAATCTTTTATGTTTTATGTTGTTGTTAACTGATCAGTGTTCTTGTTTCAGATTACAATAGATAGCCCGGACATTTGCGCATCTTTTTTATAATGACTAATGACATGGAATCAATATTGTCCTTCTGTTGATTTCTTTTTCTTAGTTTTTGTTTAATTCCGGCACTGTTTTGTTTATTTCAGTCTTGCACATTTTCTTTAAGTAGTTAGATTAGATATTAAATTGCTCATGTCATTTTCAGTTACCTCCGAAAGCCATAGCGAGACTAATGGTGAGGGATTGAAGTATGAGTGTGTAGCTTGATATTAGTTTACTTTTCTGCAAGTTAGATATTAAACTGTTCATGTCATTATCAGTTAACTCCGAAAGCCATAGAAAGACTAATGGTGAGGGATTGAAGTATGAGTGTATAGTTTGATATTAGTTTACTTTTCTGCAAGATAGATATTAAATTGCTCATGTCATTATCAGTTACCTCTGAAAGCCGTAGTGAGACTAATGGTGAGGGATTGAAGTATGAGTGTGTAATTTGATATTAGTTTATTTTTCTACAAATTAGATATCAGATTGCTCAAGTTGTTTATGATTACCTCTGAAAGCCATATCGAGACTAATGGTGAGGGGTCAGAATATGAGTTGATGTAATTTGATTTTTGTTTTACTTTACTTGCAATATTTTCTTTGAGTAATAGTTTCTTTTGTGTTTAGACAGCAACAAGGGTAATGGTTTTCATGATCAATAGTTCACTGTTTGTTTAACTAGAATAGTAGCACATTTTCATTTCCTTTTTAGGAACTAATTTTCTCATTGTATGTTTCAAAATTATTTTGAAGTTTGAAGTTTGGTAAATCATTATAAAGGACATCATTGCCTTGGAAAATCATAACCATACTTGCCTTTTAGAATTTTCATTAGGAAACCAACCAAGATAAAAAGAAAAAAAACCAAAAACGACAAAAAAGTAAGATATACGTTATCTTGCACACATAGTGCGCCACACTTCATCAACTTACGAATCCGGGATTGACAAATTAATGTAGCAATTTAGGACACACTAAATTGACCAAACATTTTGGCGCCGTTGCCGGGGAAGTGTAACTAGGTAGCCAATTTCTTAAAAAAAAAACAATAAAAACAAGGTAAAACTTGATAACTTCTTGAAGTATGCTCTCCTCTTGCAACTAGTGTGATCTGGAGGATCAGAAAAGAGAGTTATTGGTTCAATAATTTCTTAAGTATGCTCTCTTCTTGCACCTAGTGTGACCTGGAAGATCAGAAAGAGAATTATTAGCCCAACTTAAAAAAATAATAATAATCAAAATGACATGCATAGAGCAAGAGATTCTAGGGGAAGGTTTATAGCTAACGCCAAGAGTTCGATTTTCACAACTCCATCTTCTTCAAGGAAAATACAAGATTCACCACCATCTACCCCTAGCCTTAAGATTCTTGGAATTCAAGAAGCAGCTGAATTAGAGGATTCTCCTATACCACCTACTAAATCTCATTTAGAAAAGGACCCTTTCTTTACTTCTACATGAGAGTATATTGTAATCAAAGAAGTAGAATCACCTGAAGAAGAAAAGGAAAAGATTCCTTCTCATCCTCCCTTGATAGAAGAACCAGAGGACTTTGAGGACTCTAAAGAAACTATCATGGCAAAGGAAATAATAGATGGATTTGGAGGTAGAGGTAGAGGTAGAGGAGGAGGAAACAATGGAGACAACAATGGTGAAGGTAATAATGGAAGAAATAGGGAAGGAGACAACTTGTTTGGATTCCATATAGTTGATGAGGAAACTCATACAACGATGAAAAAAATCTCACCATATGTCCTCCCTAACTTTTATGGATTGCAAAGTGAGGATCCTGAAACATTTATGTTTGAGTTTGAAGTCGTGTGCCGAACCTATGACTATATGGAAGACTCTCAAAAACTCAAACTGTTTCCTTCAACATTGAAGGGAGCCGCTTTGAAATTGTTCATGGGATTAGCCACCCAATCTATTAGGACTTGGAATGATATGAATTTTTTTTTTTTTGGATAGATACTTGGATTATTGTATGCCCACCAATCACAAGGATGAGGTATTCAAAATGGTGCAAAAAGAAGATGAAAATTTGGAAGATTTACTTGAAAGATTTCAATACAACTTAAAAAGAGCAAAGATGAGCAACTTATATGAAGAAACTTTGAAAGCCCTCATATTAAGAGCCATTAGAGATGAATGGATAGATATTTTAAACATGACGGGGAAAGGAGACATTTCTCAACTTCCACTTCGTGACACAACAAAACTATGTGTCCATCTCTCAAGAGGAAAATCTAAAACATGAAAAGGGCCTAGGGATCCTTCTCTTATCAGGGCTAAAAAAATTGCAACTGGATTAGTAAGTAGGGCAGAGATTGGAAATATGTTTGATGAATTCAAAACTGATATCTTAGGGAGCCTTAGTGAACAAATAGACACCCTTAAGATCCAAAACAAGCAGAAAGCAGAAACAGATGTTGTAGGCATCTTTTGTCCAAAATGTAGGAAGAAACATGCTTTAAGGGAATGTCCCTTGGATGCAAAAGTTGTAGAAACATCTATGATTTGCTCAGAGAATCATGAGACCAAGGATTGCCCTTCAATTCCTGGACTCAAAGCTGTCTTTCAAGAAGACCCAAATTCAGTAGAATCTCTCTGTTTTGTTGCAAGAAGACCTTGGCAGGGACAACACACTCAAGGGTTTAACAATCCTATGAATCTTCAAACCCCACCAAATTGGAATCCTTGGCAACAACCTTGGCTCCAACATCAAAATTCATATCAACCATGGGTACAAGGGATGCAAAATCCTTATGGGATATTTTCTCAATTTTATCAATATCCTCCATCTTTTCAAAATCAACAAGCTCCACAAATTCCAAACCCAAATCCACAGATTTCATTGCCATTTCCACAGCAACAACCTTCTCAACAAAATCCAAATCCTCAAATCATGCTTCCATACCAGCAAAAGACAAATCAACTTCTAGCTCAGCCATTGCCAAATCCTAACAATAAAAATCTTCAGAATACTTACATGATAGAAGGACAACAATTTGCTACCTATATGATTGTTCCTCTCAATCATGTACAACTCAGGTCTGGTAGAGTTTTAGAAAAACCTTCTATAGATGTCCAAGAGCAAGATACCTTTGAGGAGGATTCTCTTAAAGCCAATAAAAGTTCTGAGGAAGCATCTCTTCAAAACTCAAACATTCAAAAAGAGAAAGAAAAGTTAACACCCACAACTCCTATAGTTGAGCAACCTGCATCTTCATCCACACCTCCTTTCCTTGAAAGATTACAAATTGATAAAGGGGTGGAAAAACAAATCTTGTTGCCTAACTATGATTTTCTAGATGAATTAAAGAATGTTTGTATCAAGATTCCCTTGCTACAAGCCATTCGAGAGATTCCTATTCTAGCAAAAACAATAAAGGATTTGAGTTTCAAAAGACCAGGAAGGAAACTAAAAGACACAAGAAGAATCCACCTGGTAGGAAAAATTGCAGATATCATGATGGGAAAAATTACCATGCAGAAGTATGTAGATCCAGGAAGTCCAATTGTCAAGACACATATAAATGGGATAGAAATTCCAAACACATTGATTGACTTAGGGGCTGCTATCAATATTATGAGTAGACAGACTATGGAACAGCTAAAACTTCCTAACCTTATTTTTACACCTACTTTACTGCAACTTGCAGATCGATCAATTATTAAACCAGATGGTGTATTAGAAGATATTTCAGTCTCCTTAGATTCTTGGGAATATCCAGTAGATTTTATGATTTTGACTCCCAAGAGTAATCTAGGAGGGCACCCACTTATCTTAGGAAGACTTTGGCTAGCCACAGCTGATGCTTTTATTAGTTGTAGATCTGGGGATATGTACATTTCTAATGGTAATTCGACAAAGAAATTCAATTTGTATCCTCCAGCAAAAGCAATCATAGAAGTAGGAGACAATGAATGGGTTGATGATGAGGACACTATACAACCTGTCTTTACCATTTCTAAAATCAGTGAGGATAGTCAAATTCTGAACACATTAGAAAATTTTGAGACATCTTCAGAATATGACCCCACACAATTTCAGTTGGAATCTGACATAGAATATTTATCATCAAGACAAATGTCTCTTTACTCTATGGAATATTTTGGTAGTTATACCATTGAGATTTTTCCAGGAAAAACATTGAATATCAACAAACATTTGGAAAAGTCACAACAAGAAGAAGTAACCAAAATTTTTCAAAAACATTCTACTACATTTGCATGGGAGTATACTGACATGAAAGGTATTGATCCTAAGACTTGCATTCATCATATCTATATTGAGGAAAACAGTAGACCAATCAGACAACCTCAAAGAAGGATGAATCCAAATCTTAGGGAGATAGTGAAAGAAGAGCTCCAAAAATTACTCAATGCAAACTTCATTTATCCAATTTCAGATAGCCGATGGGTTTCTCCTTTGGTTATAGTACCTAAAAAGAATGGTAAATGGAGGGTATGCATTGATTACAGGGAATTGAACAAAGCAACTTTGAAGGATCACTTTCCCTTGCCTTTTATTGATCAGGTATTAGATACATTAGCAGGTAAAAAGTACTTTTCATTTTTGGATGGTTTTAGTGGCTATAATCAAATTCAGGTAGCACCTGAAGATCAAGATAAGACCACATTCACCTGTCCATGGGGAAATTTTTCCTATCGAGTACTTCCTTTTGGGTTATGTAATGCACCTGCAACATTCCAAAGAGCAGTAGTAGGAATTTTTGCTGATCTAATCCATGATTGTGTAGAGGTTTATATGGATGATTTTACAGTTTATGGTAATTCATTTGAAGAGGCATTAGAAAATTTGGAAAAAGTGCTTATAAGATGTAAAGAAACAAACCTTTAATTAAGCCATGAAAAATTCTTTATGATGTTTACTGAAGGTATTGTTTTGGGGCATCATATTTTAGGAGATGGGATTAAGGTTGATAGATCAAAAGTTGAAGTCATCTCCAAGTTACCTATTCCAAATTGTCAAAGAGATGTTAGAAGTTTTCTAGGATTTACTGGTTACTATAGAAGATTTATAGAAAACTTCACTAAAATAGCATCTCCACTCTTCAAATTTCTTACAAAAGACTGTGAATTTAAATGGGATCCTGATTGTCAATCAGCCTTTGAAACTTTGAAAACAAGAATATCTAAAGCACCTATCTTGAGAGGACCAAATTGGAAACTCCCTTTCCATATTTCTACGGATGCTTCAGATACAGCTCTAGGAGTTGTGTTGGGTCAAAAATATTTAGTTCCTTATGCCATTTATTATACCAGTAAAAATTTGACTCCCACAGAGTTAAACTATACTGTGACTGAAAAAGAGTTTTTAGCTGTTGTTCATGCAATCAATAAATTTAGACATTATATAACAGGCTATGAAACTTTTATTCATACTGACCATTCTGCAATTAGATATCTAATGAACAAACCTGTTACTAATGGCAGAGTGACAAGATGGCTCTTACTTTTGGAAGAATTCAATATTACTGTGTTGGATAGACCAGGAAAACAAAATACAGTAGCTGATTTCTTGTCTAGGATTCAAAATTTTAAAGAAGATTCTCCTGTAGAGGATAAGTTTCCTGATGAATACTTGTTTGCAGTAACTATTAAGACTCCTTGGTATGTAGATATTGCTAACTATTTGGTTACAGGGAAACTGCCTTCACATTTATTTCCAAGTGAAAAACGAAAAATTATTCAAGAGAGTTCAAAATATTCATGGATTTCTAACGAATTGTTTAAAACAGGGCCAGATCTTGTGATCAGAAGATGTGTCATGGAAGATGAAATGCCTGATATTCTTAAGGCATGTCATGATGAACCATGCGGCGGACACTTTGCAGACAAAAGGACGGCCTATAAAATCCTCTCTTTAGGATATTATTGGCCTTCCTTCTTCAAAGATGCAAAACAATATGTCAAAAGGTGTGACAGCTGCCAAAGAGTAGGGAAACCTACCCTTTCAAATGAAATGCCATTGCAAACACAGGTACTCATTGAACCCTTTGAAAAATGGGCTTTGGATTTCATTGGACCTATTAATCCACCATCTAAGCAAAAGAAGTATATATTGGTTTGTACTGATTATGTTACTAAATGGGTAGAAGCCAAAGCATTAGTGTCTGCTACTGAAAATTCAGTTGTTAATTTTCTTTATAAGGATATTTTTACTCGCTTTGGTGTTCGAAGAGAAATTGTGACAGATCAGGGAAGCCAATTCACATCCAACTTGGTGGAGAAGCTGATGGAAGAATACAAAATCAAGCATAGAAGATCTACTCCTTACCATCCGCAAGCAAATGGTCAAGTGGAGTCTACAAACAAAGTTCTCGAAAGTATCATCACCAATATTGTTCATCTACTTAGAAGAGATTGGGCGGAAAGGCTTTCTGAAGCCTTGTGGGCCTACAAAACTACATGGAGAAATACAACAGGACATTATCCCTATGAACTTGTTTATGGGAAAGAAGTCCTGCTCCCCATTGAGTTCCAAGTCAAGACCTTCAAGATAGCAGTTCAGTTGGGTATGGATTTATCAGAAGCTCAAAAGCATAGAATGGAGCAGTTGAATGAGCTAGATGAGATTAGGCAAGAGGAAATTCTAAGAACTAATCTAGTTCAATATCCAAGAGCTAAATGGCATGCAAATAAATCAAAGAGAAGAAGTTTCAAGAAGGAGATTGGGCATTGTTATTTGATTCCAAGTTTAAAGATTTTAAAGGAAAATTTCAGACTCATTGGCTTGGGCCATATGAGATTGACAAGATCTTTAGAAATGGAGCGGTAAGAATCAAGACCATTGATGAATTTCAAACTCCTCTTATTGTCAATGGCCATAGATTAAAAGTCTATCATAATCTCAAAAGAGGAATTTGTCAAAATGTTTCAAGAAAATTCTGCAATCAGGCTAGTAGAGAAGAATTCTTCTTCCCCACCAGCCTACCCTTTGTTCTTTTCTGTTAAAAAAAAAAAAAAAAAATTGTATAAGCCTGAAAACCAATCATTGATTGGTAGTCTTATACAGAAAATTTAGGGTGAAAATCAGGGACACTTGACACCCTATATTTTCCAAAAAAATCTCTTTCTCATTTTACAATTTTTGTGACCACCCACTCCATTTCATTCCACTTCATTTCACTCCACTTCATTCCATTTCACTTCATTTCATCTGTTTCATTTCATTTCACCAATAAAATTTTCTTTCATGACCATCTTCATTCAGTCAGTTATCATTCGTCTATTTCCATTCACCCAAATAATAGCTGTATCAGTTTCCGCAGCTGACACCTGTTTCCGCAGCTGACACTAGTTTCCGCAGCCGGAAGCAGATTCTGCAGCTACCACTCTGCTTTTCAAAAAAAATGTACAACCAAATGTTAGTTCAACAATCATGAAATCAAATGCAGGTATGAAGACATATTATGAAGACATGGGGCATTCAAGATATCAATGAGGAGAAACTAATTGAAGACCAATGAAAAATGGAAAGAATTCCAAGGTATGAGTAAAAATTTATTTCAAATGGCATTTAAGCACATTTTTACATAGTTATAAACCATAGCTCCATTATATGCAATGATTGTGTTCACAAACTCCGTAACCATTCCACGATCTCTATATGATCCGCCCATAATCCTTGCATTCATTTTCAAATGGTCCCATAATCAAGCCTTCTATCTTCACTCATACTCCGATGCTCCACCTGTCATGATGAAACGTGGTTGATTTGACTATGGCTTCTTTCAGCTACATAAAATCCGTAGCTGTTTTATAAACGTGCTTACATTTACTCTGCAGCCACCCAATTTTAAATACTTCCGGATGCGTTATACTCCTCGTACTGCTCTATTGATCTCACAGCTGCATTTCCACCGTGCTCACGTAACCCTTCTCTGTTCCACTTCACCACCATTTTTTTCTATGTTACGCTACATTCCGTATACCCATTCTTTGATATCCGCCTATAGTCATTGGTCTCCTCCATAAATCGTGCTCATTTCCACTCATTCAACCATCTTACCTCCGTTGAACCCTCCTCACGTAGACAAGTTTTAAAGAGCAGAAAGAATGATGCGTCAGTTGTTGAGAACAGAACTAGAAGGACCTAAATTCATGGAAGGATACCCTCAAGTCAGAGATTTATTGAAAAAGGCAAAGTGGCTTCGGTTCATTCAAAAGTTTAGAGACTACCATAAAGAGGTGACAAAATCTTTTGTAAGGTATTTCAATGGTCTGGAAGTAGAGATTGGGGACCTCAAATTTACGGTGAATGAGGCATCCATAGCATCTGCTATAGAACTCCCACAATAAGGTGAACACTGGTTCAAGAACAAAAGCATTAGTGATGAAGCCTGGAGAGTGATCCTACATAACCCAGGTATGGATGTAACTATTTTTAAAAAGGGAATTCCAGTTCATGCTTTGAAAGAAGAGTGGGCCACTTTACTGTTGGTCATTCAAAAATTTATCACCTGTGAGGGCCGTTTTGGATCCATGTATATGTATCATACTCTATTGCTGATGAATTTTCTAGACAACCAGACCCTCAATTTTCCATACTTTTTATTAAATAGTTTGAAAAAGATGTCTATGACCGTCCAGAAGCATTTAGGGGATGTGGAACCACATTTTTATCACCATGGTCTTGTGAAAATTCTGATTGAAAAATAGTTAAAATAGAAAAAGGACACATGGGAACAATTTTTGATTAGAAATTTCTTTGAAGAACCCCAAGAAATTCCTTAAGGAAGCACATCAAGAAGGAGTAGGAGAAAGAGAACAAATGATGAAACTAAAATCACTCCTAATACTACAACTGAAAGAACTAATGGATAAGAGAGACTGTCAAAATGGAGGAAGGAAGAAACCAAGGGTAAAAAGCCAATGACATCAAAAGAGAGAAAAAGCATTGAGGTTATGCATCAAACCCCTTCCTCAGAAGAAGATCATCAAGTGTTATCTAAGAGACTAGTTCACCTTCAGGAACAGTCATATATGGCCAAAAAGAGGGGAAAAGAAAAACAAAAAGGAAAAGATAGTGGTCCACAGAGTGTAAAAAGAAGTTCCAGGCTTAAAGGGAAGTTGAGGAAAACACAAATGAAAGGACCCCATTTTATTGATTTGGGAGAAGAAACACCTAAAAAATCCCCAGCTGGCCATAGTCCATCTCATTCTCAGTCAGACATTGAACATAGTCCATCTCATTCTCAGCCAGACGTTGAACATAGTCCACCGCATTCTCAGTCAAATGTTGACATGAGTCCTTTTCAGCCAGATTTTGAAGTTAATTCTCCTCCACGGCATTTTGGGGATATCCCAATAAAAATGACACCTGAGATAGACCCAAAGCAGCAAGAAGTATATGATTATATAGAATCTTTAGAAAGAGCAGCCACGGGTCCCAGCACTTCATCCACTCAGCCTCACACAACAAAAGAAGATCTAGTCCAATCATTGAAACAAGAAGTCTTTGAGTTGGAGGTTTTAAATAGACACATTAAAAATGAAAATGAGGCATTAAAGGAACAAAGAAAATTGGACAAGATCATTCATGACAATACCATGCTACATCTGGGACTATGGTGGAAAAAGAACAGGAAATTGAAGAAGAAATGCCAGAAGTTAAGTAGAGAATTGGTTAATATCAAATTCAGATGCTTGATGAAGAAGCCCAGGATGTTAGCAGCACCAAGGAAAAGGAGGAGAGGACTAGATGTATTGGCTGAAGTGTCAAGGCATATGAATTAAAGAAGGATTATCCAAATTTTGGTTGCATGAGGACATGCAACACCTTCACAGTGGGGGTATGTTGAGTCTCAAATCTGCATCTTTCTTGTACACCTTTCTAGACCTTTTTCATTCACCTGGACCTTCTAATTCATCAATATCATTGCATATTAATTGTAAAAGAGCATTTAAAATGGTTTTTAACTATGTTTTGTGTCTGCTGTTTGATTTAGATTTTTGCTCATTTAGCTGCGGAATCTTGTCACTTTCCCCAACCATTTTGTTAAAGTCTATGTTGCAGGTATCTTCATGAAAATCGAGCCACATGGGCAAGTTAGAAATGACATGGACATGGCTCGTGTCCTATTGGCTCAGTCGAATTCACCTAAGAAGGTTGTGGTCAAAGGTGGCCAAGTGGTGGTCAACCGAAGAGTCCCATGGTGACAAAACTCTATTTCTCATCATGTGGAGATTTGCGTGGTCGTTTCTAGATCACGTGAGACACATCAACACCTGTAAACGGCTCCATCATCCGAATCCAACAGCCACTCTCCATAGATTTAATCCTCACGGCGGCCATAATGGTAGATCTCTGGACGTGATGGTTCACGTGTCTTCTATCAGCGCAGACTTTAGGGAATTAGTTATATCTCCCTCTGTTATAAATAATGCGTTCTCATATGAATAATAGTTAGATCTTCTTAAGCTCTGTAATGTAATTACGTCGCCATTGTGCCTTGACATTATTTCTCTATTAATGACCACATTTTAATATATGAGAAGACTCTGTTCAAAAGCGTAATTCGTATTTGAAAGCTATTACCCGAGGTTTGTACAGAGGGCCCCTGCACACGCTGAGGTTTTGTGTATTACTGTATAGTTTCATGATTCATTTCTTTATGTTCATTGTGCCATAGTCATTCACGTGTATATGGATTACATCTTTCATGGTATTTACATTTCATCTCTGTCCATAATCGTTCATGCTTTACATTTTAATTCTATCCATAATCTTTTATGTTTTATGTTGTTGTTAACTGATCAGTGTTCTTGTTTCAGATTACAATAGACAGCCTGGGCATTTGCACATCTTTTTTATAATGACTAATGACATGGAATCAATATTGTCCTTCTGCTGATTTCTTTTTCTTAGTTTTTGTTTAATTCCAGCACTGTTTTGTTTTCAGTCTTGCACATTTGCTTTAAGTAGTTAGATTAGATATTAAATTGCTCATGTCATTTTCAGTTACCTCTGAAAGCCATAGCGAGACTAATGGTGAGGGATTGAAGTATGAGTGTGTAGTTTGATATTAGTTTACTTTTCTGCAAGTTAGATATTAAACTGTTCATGTCATTATCAGTTACCTCCGAAAGCCATAGCGAGACTAATGGTGAGGGATTGAAGTATGAGTGTATAGTTTGATATTAGTTTACTTTTCTGCAAGATAGATATTAAATTTCTCATGTCATTATCAGTTACCTCCGAAAGCCATAGCGAGACTAATGGTGAGGGATTGAATTATGAGTGTGTAATTTGATATTAGTTTATTTTTCTACAAATTAGATATCAGATTGCTCAAGTTGTTTATGATTACCTTCGAAAGCCATAGCGAGACTAATGGTGAAGAATATGAGTTGATGTAATTCGATTTTATTTTTACTTTACTTGCAATCTTTTCTTTGAGTAACAGTTTCTTTTGTTTTTAGACAACAGCAAGGGTAATGGTTTTCATGGTCAATAGTTCACTGTTTGTTTAACTAGAATAGTAGCACATTTTCATTTCCTTTTTAGGAACTAATTTTCTCATTGTATGTTTCAAAATTCTTTTGAAGTTTGAAGTTTGGTAAATCATTATAAAGGACATCATTGCCTTGGACAATCATAACCATACTTGCCTTTTAGAATTTTCATTAGGAAACCAACCAAGATAAAAAGAGAAAAAACCAAAAACGACAAAAAGGTAAGAGATAGGTTATCTTGCACATATACTGTGCCACACTTCGTCAGCTTACGAATCCTGGATTGAAAAATTAATGTAGCAATGTAGGACACACTAAATTGACCAAACACTGACCACGATAACCCACCCTATATATATGTATGTATATCGACCAGTGGGTTGGGGGGGTCCACTGGACCCGAACAACCCCCATATTTTATTATTTTTTTGTTTTTAAAACAAATTAGTTAAAAAAAATTGACTATATTTTCAAGATATTGGACAAATTAAACAGGTGACAAATTCGCCCATTCCAGCTGCCAGAATTCATCCTCGATAAGTGTCAAATTGGGGCCTCGTTAGTGGCTGCTAGATTTAGCGGCTTGCACCAAATTTAGTCAGACCCCCAAATTTAGTTGTCCTCCAAATTTGATTGGTGCCATTGCAAAATTTACCCAATGTTCCTTGTTTGACCAGATATTTGACTAGCCATAAATTTCATATACGAACTCAGCTTGAGGTGTCGTTTGCACCGTTGGAAATTTTGTGACAAGATATTCAATCTAACCATGGTTCCACTTCAACCCAATAACTTTTATTTTTGATATTTTCCAAAGCCACTTTTGAATTCCCAGAGTTTTGGAAGCCATCCAGATCACCTTTGGTTGTAACTTGATCACTTGATAGTAGATTTGGAGTTTGTTGCTAGAAATTTTCTTTATTTTTCTTTTTTCAGAATGAGTTCTCCAAGAAAATTGGTCTTACTACTACAGATTTCAAGTTATGAAAAGGAAGTGTCAAAAGTAAATTATATATTTCTCTCTCTAGAATTTGGATATTGGTTTGTGGAGTATATGAGGGAGATTCACTTTCTTCTAAAGAAATTAAGAAAAATGTTGAAGAAATGTGAATTATTTTTTAAAATCTCCATCATGCAGACTTAGATAAAATTGGAGATTTAAAATATGCTAAGATTTTTTTGGATAGACTGCATATTTTATATGGATCCAACAAAAACAACAATGATGAAGAGAGAAAAAATATCCAACAAAAAAAACAAAGAAGAGAAAAAAGGATACCATTCCCTCTTAGGATTGATGATGGAAGGATTTATAAGAGAAATCAAAACTCATTTTCCCTATTGATGAACGAGAATGAGTGCTTCCAATTTCACAATTACTATCATGTGTTAACTAATTCTACGAGCATAATAAATACATCCATCCAACATTATGATCAGTGAATAAGAGGACCTACATTAAGGTATACAAGTTCTTGCAATGTTTATTTTTTTTCTTCTAAGATGGTTGGGCACAATTCCATTGATTACAGATCTAGTGTGAGAAGATGGAGGGCTACTATGCGTAGAAAAATATTAGATCCTTTGGCTACATATCTTGGTCATATAGAGTTTTATGTGTGTCATAATTTTGGGTACATAGTAAAGGATTGTAAAATTCCTAGATCCAGAGGCTTTGAGTTCAAAATAAATAGACAAAAGAGAACATACAACCAACGAGAGCACCAAGGAACAAATGGAGGAAGGAGCAACTAGGAAAAAGTAGTATTGATGTTTGTTCACGTGATGAGTATCGAATGTAGTACATTGATAGAGGATTCTCACATCATATATTAAGATATAGGAGAAATTTTCATTTTCTCAATAACTCCAATAATGAATGTGTTGAGTATGAAGGAAATGGAAAAAAAGAAGTGTTGGGAAGTAGTAAAGCCAATATTGGTGAGAAGAGGAAAAGTGCAAATGATGGTTGGCTTATTGGAGGTCTAACGCATAATAGTTTGAGTGTGAGGCAAAAGGTTGATGGAGGCAAGGAAATTATTTCCAACTCCAAATTTTTCATCAACCAGAAAAAAGGATCAAAGAGAGTGATTGAAAAGGGATTCAAGGCATTGGATAATGTGTATGTGTTGAACGGAGGAGTGAATAGTAAGAAGAGACCAGGGGTGTAATCTTCCTGATCAGATTGAGAGTAGGAGAGATCATTTGCTACTACATTCGATTCTTGCATGTTAGATCTACGTTACAGGAGTGGTATGTATGAGACTATCATGGTCTCATAGGGAGGATGCTATTTTGAGGAGTTCTAGCAACAACGAGTTTTGATCTAGTTATTTGATGCACTTTCATATCATCTAGATCACTTCATATGAGGTATATCATGCTCAAGGGGAGCTATGTTTTTAAGGATTTTTATTTTATGTTTTAGTTATTTTCACTCATAATTTTTGTAGCTGATGTATTTACTGTTTATGAGTGGAAAATACATTTATATCAGCCTTGTTGCAACAATCATTGATTTTTATTTGGCTATCCTAGAATGAAGACAATGTGCCAATGACATGCATATGTGACTTAACACTTGGACCAACCATATGTAGGTTGTCATATGCAGCTTTTGCAACCATGTACCTTTTATTGTATCATCATATTATGTCAGTTGAGATTCATGTCTTTCGTAAGTTGATCCATCATGGTGATAGGCATGTTTTGGAGAAGTTTATGCAGTGATTTTATAGCCACATGTGTGTGATAATGACATTGTAGCAACGACGTTATGTTATTTATTTGAGTCATGAGTCATGTTATGTTCATTCGGATTATGTACGAGGTATTATATCCCTGCTACAACCAAGTATTTATTAATTTATATGTCATATAGTCATGGTCATTTTGAGAGTTACTCGATATGCTGCTTCTATTTTTCAAATGGAAGCATTGTTTGCAGCAAAATAAATTTATCGCAGGTTGGAGATGATTTTACATATGGAATGTGTTCAGGGGGAGAATTGTTTTCTCTTATTTACTTAAACCATACATTATTGGAATTATGATCCACTTAGAGGTGTTAATGGTCTACCTCATGCTATGTTATGATGGTTGTTGGTGGTCATTGGTATTGATGCTATGTAGTTTCTATGGAGAATATTTGGTTGGTTCTTCATGAGGATATTGTCGCATATTGTTGTTTATTTGTTATTGCTAATTTATGATTGTATGGTTACCTCATGTTGGCATATTTTTGTTGTTGCTAAAGGTGTTTTATTGGATATATTTCTCTGAATGTTGATTAGTTATATGTGTTAATTTTTTTCAGATGAGGAGAGTATGTTTATTGGTTGATATGCATTACTTTTCAGCCATTTTAATTTCTCTAGTATTTGTGCCCTATCAAATGGAGTTGACCATTTTCCATTGATGTAAAAGAGGGAGTTATATAGGATGTTTTTTTGGAGTTTTTTTCTGGTTGCCATCAATGCCAAAAGGGGATATTATTGGAATTATAGTGTGCATGGTTCCAACTAAATAATGTCAATATTGGTTCATGATGGAAGCGAGCTCATGTTCGAATTGATGTGAACCCTATGTAGTATAGTTGATGTTTGTATACCTTCCTTGTACCAGGTTACAACATTTTGAGTTGACACTGAGCTCATTGTGTTGGCATTGATGTCAACCTTATGATTTCACACTCATTGTGGTTAGCTGATGGCATTGTTGTGGTAGGTGATGTAGCTTGTTGTAGTATGTTGTTCATGGAGTAGTTTCCTTGTGTTGGCATGTGTCAACCTTGTCTCATATTGAGAGTAGATTGATGCCAACATTGTGGTGCCTTGCTATGAATGTATAGGAGGCATTGGAGATGTGCGTCATGATCATGGTGATGATGTTGCAGAGGTGTTATAGGTTTGTGTAGTGGTGTTGTCTCTTTTGCAGGTGTCAGAGGAGAGTAGAGGACTTGTTGGCAGTCTTGTAAACCCTTGTTTGTTGGTTTGTAGGTCCATTTCATTGTGTAACTTGGGATAAATGTTTGGAGTATTTGCGTAAGTATCACAAATATTGGAACTGGTTTGGAGGCATGTACAAATTCTAGAGAGGATTACCAAATAGGCAGTAAAGGTTCTGATCAATTTTTTTTATGTTTTCCTTATCCTCTTCTCCATTCACATGGAGATAGGTTTATGAATGTGAATGAAAGGACTTTGGTTTCAGGAAATTAGGATTATGAATGAAACTGATTGAGATTAGGTAGTTTTATTCCTATGACTGAAGTTTTTTCACTAAAATTCCTCCACATTCCTCATGCAAATCGAATGAAAATTGGCATGGAAATTCTGAGAGGCTTCTAGAAAAAGTTGTAAATGTCAAGAATGGTTTAAAAATGTCATCCAATTATGTGAACACTTTCAGTGCCCAAGTGGTGGTGTTAGTGGATTGATTTAGTCAAATTAGTGTACCTTTGATCACATACCCAAGGTAAATTTCACCCTTCATATTTTATATCAATAATTTTTGAGTTCGGTATTGGTTGGTTTAGTATGAGAGTGAGTGAGTGAACATTTCATAAAGAACTAATGCTTAAGTTTATTAATGAAATTTGTAGTGAATGGAGCATATTGTTGAAGTAATGAATCAATATTCATATCAGATTTTTTTTGGAGGATTGGAGCAGAGATTATGTTGTTATATGGACATAGTATTATTGAGTTGTTGACGCATGGATGGGAGCCGGTATTTTTTGTGTTGAGATAATTCTAGTAGTGGTAGTTTGTTTGATTTTTTGATGGCGTCATGTTGTTGGATAAATTATTACAGAACTGAATCTATTAGAGCAAAGCACCTTGGATCCAGTGTGAAGATATATGAATGAGATCCACATAGAGAAGAGGAGTAGTGACTTCATGAGAGTGGAGTAGTGATTATGAAGCTTCAATGAAAGGAACAATTTATCCTTCCAATTAAAGCTGGATAGTCCAGTAGGAGTTGGTTGAAGATCATTCATCATGGTGGCCTTCAACAGATGTTAGTCCATATATCCATGGGAGAACATAATTATCTAAGCTAATCAGTAGAGTCAAGCCTCTTGGCTAATTAGATTCAACGGATTGAAGTGATATCTATTCTCTTGACTATGGGAGCCATTCGTCTATGTAAAAGATATAATTTTTCTTGATAATACATTTAGAGAAACATAATAGCAATGAGGGTGGTAATTTTCCTGAAGAAGGGTTTTCCACTAGATACCTTGTGTCTCATGTGTGATAATGTATTTTTTGGTTTTGTTGTGATTATTTACGTTTAGTATTTACTACATAAGTTTTTTTTATGTTTATGATTTACATGCACATGGTATATGTTAAGCTGCTAACAAGTGTGGGATATATTAAATGTAATTTAAGGGAAAAAAATGTGAATAAGTGACACTACTGACTCACTCCCACCCTCTCATTAGTGTTGAAAGGTTACCAAAACTAAAATTCCCTATTGGGAACCTAGCCACCTCACTATCATGATGTTGTGCCTAAGGAATGATACCACATGTTGGTATGTATCATATGCTACACCACTACTCGCTCCACCAAAATCTACGGCGATAATTCCACCCATCACATGTATTTCGCAGGTGACTTCCATTATATGTCTCGCCCCATCTCTCCCTTTTTACAACTTTTCACATCATGCCTGGCCATCACTCATGTGGCTCGGTTCATTCCTATTGCACATCATTCTCTACCTTCACCTGTCATGTGTGTATCGTCAAATTCATCTACCCAAATCATCGTATATGCAAGTCATGTAGTGGTGTCACCTACTGCTCTAAATTACCCATATGTCATCAAATCATGCATGCAACCCCGCCTATTTGTGCCTAGGTTCACGCCATTGTGCGGGTGTGCCCACGGTGCTAACCTTTGTGCTTGATTTTTTTCTCTGTAGTCCTGCATATGACTAGTGGTTATTATATTAATAATATATTGTATAGTGTGTGAAAGTATACACAATGAAAGCTTCAAATATTTCGTCACACAATTGACTCCCTCTGTATTCCCACACCTATTCATTTTTGTTAATTTTGAAAATATATGTTAATATTAATATTTTAATTCTTTGAAAATAATTCTTTTAGATTTTAGATTTTAATGCTTTGAAATAATGTCATATATAATAATGCATTTTAATTTTAATGCAATGTGAATTTTCATAGAAAAAATACACACTATTTAAAAACTTTAAAGATGAGGTGTTAGTGAATGTTTAAGTTTACATTCCTTCCTTTCAAAAATGAATAACAAAAAAAGAAATGTCACGTGTTCCTAAATGCTTAATTTACATTCTTTTAAATAAATGGTTCATTCATAAAAATATGATTAATTTTTTTAATGAATAAAACGTTAAAGATATAGTGTCAATAACTCCATTACTAGTGTGGAAATTTATAAAACTATACTTATCTCTTACTTAGCTCCCCACTCCACACTAAGAAATAAAATTTAAAAAGATTTACTATAATTTCCTAGAGATTTTCTTGTGTGAATATTTTACCATGTGAAAAGAACAACACAAGAAAAGTTTCGCACATTGCTTTACATGCAAAGTTGCACACATTTTATAAAAACATTAAACACTAGGTGTTAACGAATGCTTAAGTTTACGTGCATTCCTTTGAAAAAAAAGAAAAAAAATCAACATCACATGTTCCTAAATGCCTTATTTTACATGCTTTGAAATAATCATTAACTAGTGAGAATATGATTAAATTCATGAATTTAATAAAACATTAAAACTATATCTTTAATAATTCCATTAAAAATGTGGAAATTTGTAGAAATAAAAGTCATATCTTAATTAGCTAACCAGACCATGCTAACAAATAAAACTGAAAAATATTTACTAGCCTTGTGCAGAACTTTGCTTTTGTGAAGCTTTCACGATGCATAAAGATTTTCACAAGTAAATCCTTGCAAAATGCTTTACACACAAATCTCTAAATGTTGTTTAAAAAATTTAGATAGTAGGTGTTAAGGATTGTTTAAGTTTACATGCACACCACATGTTCATAAATGCTAAATTTTAGATTCTTTGAAAAAAACGGTTAACTGGTAAAAATTTCACTAATTCATGAATTTAATAAAATATTAAAACTATAGCTTAAATATCACCATTACGAGTGTACAAATTTGTAAAAGTAATAGCCGAATTTTAGATAGCTCCCCATCCCACGCTAAGAAAAGAACCTTAAAATCATTAACTATATTATGTGGAGCTTTCACTATGTGAAAATATCCACCGAAGTAAACCTCTGCACATTGCATTACATTCATGTCTCTACTTTCAATTCAAAAAAATTGAACACTCTATGTTAACGAATGTTTAGATGCCTTCCTGTGTAATAAAAAAATAAAAAAGTCAATGTCACGTGTTCCTAAATGCTTAATTTTTCATGTTTTTAAATAAATTATTAACTGGTTACAATATAATTAATTTCATGAATTTAATAAAACGTTAAAGCTATAGTTTCAATAATGAAAATTCCAATGTGGAAATTTTTAAAAATAATATTCATATCTTACTTAGGTCTGGAGTCCACACTAAGAAATAAACCTTAATAATATTTACTGGATTTTTGTTGATGGAAAGCTTCACACAAGAAAATATTTGAACACCTCTATACACACAAAGCTTCAACACTATTTAAAATGTTTAAACACTAGGTGTTAAAAATCTTTAATTCTACGTGCCTCGTGCTTGACAGACAATGCCCCATTGGCTACATGGGTGACCATGTCATCATGTATCAGATGTATTATTGTTGCATTCTTCATCGAAATTTCACTTGATTATTGTGCATCTCATTCTAACTATCACTCGGGTAGCCTAATCATGCCCATCGCACATCTTTCCCTACCTGTGCCCATCATGTGCATGTCATCGGTGCCATCTTCTTGACTTGACCATGGACCACGTCATGTGGTCCTATGACCAGATGTTTCAATTCACTTGTTTCTCTTTAACTCGTTCATGTAATATGCCTATGATCACTCTTGCAAATCTCCTTCATGTTTGTGCACCCAAGCTGCTTGCCCTTCTGTGGTGTAGTCTACGTGGTTTCCACGGGTCCACTTCATCAAACCAAACCACAAAACACCTAACCCATGCATCCAAAGTGTCACGCCATTCTCCACATTCGTCACATTGCATGACTTGGGCACACATAGTCTATAAGTTGCCAAGAATCGTCATGAGTGCCCGTTTGGCTATGGTGCCAACTCTAGGTATTGAAAATCCTTTACTTATATGTGTCGTTGTATTTTCATTTGTTTGGGTGGAAATCCATTCATAATTTGGTTTTTTGTGTAAGCACACCCCTTTGTTTGACTATCATGGTGCTCCTAGCATGCAATGCTCCATCAAACATCTTGGGATGGCTAGCCATGTCATGATGTATGGTATGCTACCCTATCGCCCCCTTCAATTAAATTTCCCACAATGTGTTTGCCCATCACACATCTTTTCGGGGTAAATTCCATCACATGTCTCACGCAAACCATTCCTTTTTCCTCCTCCACACATTCTGCTTGATTGACACTCATGTGGCCTTGCTCATGCCCATCACACATCTGTACTAGCCTACACTCATTGTGCATGTATCATTAGCGGCCTCTACCAAGCTCTCCCTTGGTACCTGTCAGGGTGTCGTGCCAATAATTTTCAAACTCGCTGACATCTCATCAACTCATGCACTTAATCATGCCCATAACCACCTGGGTGCCATGCCTTTGGATTGGAATGCCCAGGGTGCTTTCCATTATTCTTGAAATATTTATCCACATTCTTGCACATGACCAATGGATATTTTATTTTAAATAGATTGCGAATAATGTGAAGATCTACACAGTGAAACATTGAAGGCTTCCTTTAGGTAGTAAACTCGTTTCGTAGTTTCGCACATATTCATTTGTATTAATTTTGAAAATATATGTTAATATTGATATTTTAATGCTTTGAAATAATCCCATAGGTAATAATTCCTTTTAATTTTGATGGAATGTATATTTTAATAGAAAAATTACACATTTTTAAAAAAATTTAAACACCACGATTTAATGATCACTTAAACTTACAAGCCTTCCTTTCAAAAAAGAAGTAAAAAAATAATACAATGTTTCCTAAATGCTTAATTTTACATGCTTTCAATAAATAATTACATGGTAGAACTATGATTAATTTCATGAATTTGATTAAATTTTAAAGCTATAGTTTCAATATTTCCATTACCAGTGTTGAAATTTGTAAAATTAATAGTCGTATCTTACTTATCTCTCGAGCCCATGCTATGAAATAAACCTTAAAAATATCTACTAGACTTGCATGGATGTCTGCTTCTGCGGAACTTTTCTTGTGCAAATGTGTAACTCTGTAGTAAGCTCTACACAAACAAAGCTCTGCACACTACTTAACATGGATAAATTTGTACGTTGTTTAAAAACTTTAAACAATAGATGTTAACTAATGTTTAAGTTTAGATCCCAACGTTTCAAAAAAAAAAAAAATTAACACCAGATGTTCCTAAGTTCTTAATTTTACATCCCTTGAAATACATGATTAACTCATAGAAATATTAGTAGTTTCATGTATTTAATAAACCCTTAAAGATATTCCTCAATGGGGGTGTCATGTCACATTTCCAAATGGTGGTGGAAAACACGAGAGGGTTCATCCTGCAGCCACAGGCCACTTGTTCGCATTCATAGCTCGAATGAATGGGGTAATTTCCAACGATCAAAATACTACCATGCTGGTTTTAGGATAATATAAAAGGAGATGGTTATGCAGAGCACATTCCACAATGTTTGGGCAATGGTGAGTTCGAGGCAGGAGACACCACCTTGTTTCGAGGTTAATGCTCTTAAGCCATAGCTTGAGCCTCATACACAGGGTGAGATTTGGAAGAATAGAGAGGTTGATAAGTGGGTTTGGTGCTATATGCGACCGTGGGATCCTGGTAATCTAGCTTATGGTCTAAACTACACCGTGATGGAGGTAGCTTCTGCTCTATGGGTGGTTGGAAACAGTCCCAACTGGGTAGGTAAATCATTTGGTAAATGGTTATAGGTGGTGGTGTCTCTTGTGGTGATTTTCAATGAGGTAGGGGAGTGGTGTTGGCCTGGGCTCATGTGGCAGTTAGGGGCATTGAATCCCCAATGCACACGTCACTATTGGAATCCATCAGTAGAAAGAAGGGGAGGGGACCTCGTATTTCGGATGTGGTGTGCTTGCGGGAGTTGGACACCATCGGTGGCAGGGCGAGAGGGGTTGGCCTCCACACTATAAATTTGAATAGAGGCATGACATCCTATGTGAGAGAATGGTATTATCACCTGAGGGGAGCATAGAGTGGGCAGAGTAAGAACATGGCATATCAATGAGGCAATTCTCTTAGAGGTGGCTTCAGGAATGACATGGAGTAAGGGAGGCCAAACGGTGAACTGAGCTCTTAATTGGAAGCCACAGAGAGTATAAACTCTATGGAATCCATGGCGATCTATCCCTCTCACTCTCTGGGAAAAGTTGATGTTGTGGTCACCCTCAACATGATTTCGACCAAGCTCCAACATATTCAACTCAATTTTGATAACATGCTGGAGCATAGGTATGAGGAATGAGCTTATTGTTTACATAAATGATATAAAAAATATGTAGAATGAAACTTTGGATTCTTTGGAGAGTCTACGATGCCACCTGAGGCATTCCTAGGACCACCTCTGAGCACTATAAATCCAGGTAGAACATATATACTACTAGATCCACAATCTTAAAGGTTTCTTTGTAGTGTCACCAACAATTCCTTCTAATCTGCCTCCATGGTGCTTTGTGTTTTACTACTTTTTTCCAGTTTTGTGTTGGAAATAACCATTGGCACTGTTTTCCTTGGCTTGCACCCAAGACTATTGTTTGGAAGGCCTTCAGCCTGGTTCTCTTTAAAGCTTGGGTTGCTGCGTTGTAATACAACTATGTTCTTGTCTGATGTAAATTTTGAAACGATAATATAAATATGCTTTTGATTCACAAAAAATTAAACAAATCCTTAAGGATATAGTTTCAATAATTCCATGACTAGCATGGAAATTTTTAAAAGTAATAGTCTTCTCTTACTTAGCTTCCCAACCCATGCTAAGAGGTAAACTTTAAAAAAATTACTAGACTATTATTTAGCTTTCACCGCACGTAAATCTCTGCACAAGAAACTCTCTGCACACTACTTCACAGGTAAATCTATGCACAAGAAATTCTTGACACACTACTTTACATGAAAATATGTGCACATTGTTTAAAAAATTAAAACACTAGGTGCTAACGAATGTTTAAATTGACATGCCTTCCTTAAAAAAAAAAAAAGAAACCAATCCACGAGTTCCTAAAGTCTTAATTTTATATTCTTTCAAATAAATTATTAAATAGTGAAAATATGATTAATTTTATGAATTTAGTAAAATGCTTAGGCTATAGCTCAATAATTCCATTACCATTGTGAATATTTGTAAATGTAATAGTCATCTCTTACTGAGCTTCCGCAACCCATGCTAGCAAATAAAATTTAAAAATATCTACTAGACTTGTGTAGAGCTTTGTGTGTGTGAAGCTTTCACTATGTAGGAAAAACCTAGAAGCAAGGTTACCAACACTTATTTACATTTAAAAATGTGCACAATGTACGGGAGGCTCTGCACAGTACTTTTCATGTGAAGCTCTACAAAATATTTAAAAACTCTAAACACGTGGTATTAACGAATTTTTAAGTTTACATGCCTTCCTTTCAAAAGAAAAGGAGAAAAAAATCAATGCCATGTGTTCCTAAATGCTTAATTTTACATTCTTTTGAATATATGATTAATTGGTAAAATTATGATTAATTTCATGAATTTAATAAAATTCTAAAGATATAGTTTCAATAATTCCAATACTAATGTGGAAATCAATAAAATTAATATTCATATCTTAATTAGCTCTCCATCCCACTCTAAGAAATAAAAATAACAATAATTACTAGAATCATGTGGATGGAGACCCTTGCAAAAGAAAATATCTTGAAACTTATTTACAGGCAAAGCTTCAACATTGTTTAAAAATTTTGAGCACCAGGTGTTAACGAATGTTTAATTTTAAATGCCTCATGTTTGACACAAAACTCCCCTTCGAGTACCTAGGTGAACATGAAACCATCGATCACATGCCCACCTGCCACATGCTTCAACAAACTCGCTCTTGATGGTTTGACATGTCCTTTTTTATTGTCTCTAATGTAGCCCAAACATGTTCATCGCACATATTTCACTACCCATGCCCATTGTGCGCATATTATCAACATCCTCTACCCGACTCGGCCAAGTATGCACATCAGCCTGTCTTGTCACCTGACATATCAACTCACTATATTCTCATTGACGCATGCACGTAATACGCCTATGGCCACTTGGGAACCTCGCCTTCTTGTGGGCGCACCCAAGGTTCTCACCTTGTTTTTATGGAGTCTACATGATGCACACGGGTGAACTTTGTCCAACCTATTATCACTCCAATAATTATCATGGTTGTTAGTATTTTTGGTTTAAATAATATTATAGCTAACCACAAACCTACTTTTAATGTTTAGGATCTAGCCTTCCTAATGCTCAGAGAGGGCTCTCTCTTTTTTATTTGACTTCATTGATCTTAGTTGATTTTAGGCTAGTAATGTGGGATTGATTTGGATTTTATTTTGGTTTTGGTTCGGTGGTGGAATCACTAGTTCAGATTCATAGATGTAGGTATAAATTCCATTGGGCTAATGGATTCAATGTATCAAGAAATAAAGAAGAATCAAAGTTCTAAAGGGAAGTGTTCACAAGGCAAGGTATCTAAGTCAATTCAGATCTTTAAGTTGGATGATGAAATGGTTTCAATCAGGATAGGAGAGGTTTCAATCACCTAACATATCAACTAACTCTATTCTCATTGACGCATACACGTAATACACCTATGCCCACTTGGGAACCTCGACTTCTTGTGGGCGCGCCCAAGGTTCTCTCCTTGTTTTCATGGAGTCTACATGGTGCGCACGGGTGAACTTTGTCCAACCTGTTATCACTCCAATAATTATTAGGGTTGTTAGTATTTTTGGTTTAAAGAATATTAGAGCTAACCAAAAAACTAATTTTAATTTTTAGGACCTAGCCTTCCTAATGCTTGGAGAGGGCTCTCTCTTTATGATTTGACTTCGTTGATTTTTGTTGATTTTAGGCTAGTAACGTGAGATTGATTGGGTTTTGATTTTGGGTTTGGTTTGGTGGTGGAATCACTATTTCAGATGGATATATGTAGGTATAAATTCCATTGGGCTAATGGATTCAATGTATCAAGCAATAAAGCAGAATCAAAGTTCTAAAGGGAAGTGTTCACAAGGCAAGGTAGCTAATTCAATTCAGATCTTTAGGTTGGATGATGAAATGGTTTCAATCGAGATAGGAGAGCAATTAAGGAACACTTGATTTTAAAGGTACAGGAGGGTAACAATTTGGAGCACTAGGTGACACCGCTACATGACTTGCATATAAGATGATTTGGGTAGATGAATTTGACGATACATACATGATGGGTGAAGGTCGAGAAAGATGTGCAACAGGAATGAACTGAGCCACATGAGTGATGGCCAGGCATGATGTGAAAAGTTTTAAAAAGGCACAGATGGGGCGAGACATATAATGGAAGTCACCTGCGAAATACATGTGATGGGTGGAATTATCGTCGTAGATTTTGGTGGAGCGAGTAGTGGTGTAGCATATGATACATACCAACATGCGGTATCATTCCTTAGGCACAACATCATGATAGTGAGGTGGCTAGGTGCCCAATAGGGAATTGTAGTTTTGGTAACCTTTCAGCACTACTGAGAGGGTGGGAGTGAGTCAGTAATGTCACTTATTCACATTTTTTCCCATTAAATTACATTTAATATATCCCACACTTGTTAGCAACTTAACATATACCATGTGCATGTAAATCATAAACATAAAAAACAGTTATGTAGTAAATACTAAAGTAAATAATCACAACAAAAAAAAAAATACATTATCACACATGAGACACAAGGTATCTAGTGGAAAACCCTTCTTCAGGAAAAATACCACCCTCATTGCTATTATGGTGCTCTAAATGTATTATCAAGAAAAATTATATCTTTTACATAGATGAATGGCTCCCATAGTCAAGAGAATAGATATCACTTCAATCCACTAAATCTAATCAGCCAAGAGACTTGACTCTACTGATTAGCTTAGATAATTATGTTCTCCCATGGATATATGGACTAACATCTGTTGAAGGCCACCATGATTAATGATCTTCAACCAAATCCTATTAGACTATCCAGCTTTAATTGGAAGGATAAATTTTTCCTTTCATTGAAGCTTCATAATCACTATTCGACTCTCATGAAGTCACTACTCCTCTTCTCTATGTGGATCTCATTCATATATATTCACAATAGATCCAAGGTGCTTTGCTCTAATAGATTCAGTTCTGTAATAATTTATTCATATCTCTTCACACTGGATCCAAGGTGATTTGCTCTAATATATTCACAATTTCTCTCCTATCATGATTGAAACCATTTTATCATCCAACCTAAAGATCTGAATTGACTTAGCTGCCTTGCCTTGTGAACACTTCCCTTTAGAAATTTGATTTTGCTTTATTGCTTGATACATTGAATCCATTAGCCCAATGGAATTTATACCTACATATATCCATCTGAACTAGTGATTCCACCACCAAACCAAACCGAAAATCAAAACCCAATCAATCTCACATTACTAGCCTAAAATCAAATAAAATCAATGAAGTCAAATCATAAAGAGAGAGCCCTCTCTGAGCATTAGGAAGGCTAGATCCTAAACATTAAAAGTAGGTTTGTGGTTAGCTCTAATATTCTTTAAAACAAAAATACTAACAACCCTAATAATTATTGGAGTGATAATAGGTTGGAAAAGGTTCACCCGTGCGCATCATGTAGACTCCATGAAAACAAGGCGAGAAACTTTGGCGCGCCCACAAGAAGGCTAGGTTCCCAAGTGGCCATAGGCATATTACGTGCATGCGTCAATGAGAATAGAGTGAGTTGATATGTTAGGTGACAAGACAGGCTGATGTGCACACTTGGCCGAGTCGGGTAGAGGATGTTGATAATATGCGCACGATGGGCATGGGTAGTGAAAGATGTGCGATGAGCATGTTTGGGCTACATTAGAGACAATAAAAAAGGACATGTCAAACCATCAAGAGTGATTTTTTTGAAGCATGTGGCAGGTGGGCATGTGATCGATGGTGTCATGGTCACCTAGGTACTCGAAGGGGAATTTTGTGTCGAACATGAGGCATGTAAAATTAAACATTCGTTAACACCTGGTGCTCAAAATTTTTAAACAATGTTGAAGCTTTTCCTACAAATAAGTTTCAAGATATTTTCTTTTGCAAAGGTCTCCATCCACATGATTATAGTAATTATTGTTAATTTTTATTTCTTAGAGTGGGATGGAGAGCTAAGTAAGATATGAATATTAATTTTATTGATTTCCACATTAGTATTGGAATTATTGAAACTATATCTTTAGAATTTTATTAAATTCATAAAATTAATCATAATTTTACCAATTAATCATATATTCAAAATAATGTAAAATTAAGCATTTAGGAACACATGGCATTGATTTTTTTCTCCTTTTCTTTTGAAAGGAATGCATGTAAACTTAAACATTCATTAATACCATGTGTTTAAAGTTTTTAAATATTTTGTAGAGCTTCACATGAAAAGTACTTTGCAGAGCCTCCCGTACATTGAGCACATTTTTAAATGTAAAGAAGTGTTGGTAACCTTGCTTCTAGGTTTTTTCTACATAGTGAAAGCTTCACACACACAAAGCTCTACACATGTCTAGTAGATATTTTTAAATTTCATTTGCTAGCATGGGTTGGGGAAGCTCAGTAAGAGATGACTATTACATTTACAAATATTCACAATGGTATTGGAATTATTGAGCTATAGCCTAAAAATTTTACTAAATTCATCGAATTAATCATATTTTTACTATTTAATCATTTATTTGAAATAATATAAAATTAAGCCTTTAGGAACTCGTGGATTGATTTTTTTTTTTTTTTTTAAGGAAGGCATGTAAACTTAAACATTTGTTAGCACCTAGTGTTTTAATTTTTTTTAAAATGTGCACATATTTTCATGTAAAGTAGTGTGTCAAGAATTTCTTGTGCATATATTTATGTGTGAAGTAGTGTGCAGTGAGTTGCTTGTGCAGAAATTTATGTGCGGTGAAAGCTAAATAATAGTTTAGTAATTTTTTTTAAGTTTATTTCTTAGCATGGGTTGGGAAGCTAAGTAAGAGAAGACTATTAATTTTAAAAATTTCCATGCTAGTCATGGAATTATTGAAACTATATCCTTAAGGATTTGTTTATTTTTTTGTGAATCAAAAGCATATTTATATTATCAGTTCAAAATTTACATCACACAAGAACATAGTTGTATTACAACTGAGCAACCCAAGATTTAAAGAGAACCAGGCTGAAGGCCTTCCAAACAATAGTCTTGGGTGAAAGCCAAGGAAAACAGTGCCAATGGTTATTTCCAACACAAAAATGGAAAAAAGTAGTAAAACACAAAGCACCATGGAGGCGGCTTAGAAGGAATTGTTGGTGACACTACAAAGAAACCATTACGATTGTGGATCTAGTAGTATATATGTTCTACCTGGATTTCTAGTACTCAGAGGTGGTCGTGGAAATGCCTCAGGTGGCATCGTAGACTCTCCAAAGCATCCAAAGTTTCATTCTGCATATTTTTTATATCATTTATGTAAGCAATAAGCTCATTGATTTATTCATACCTATGCTCCAGCATGTTATCAAAATTGAGTTGAATATGTTGGAGCTTGGTGGAAATTACATTCAGGATGACCACAACATCAAATTTTCCCAAAGAGTGAGAAGGAGAGATTGCCATGGATTCCATAGAGTTTTGGCTCTCTGTGGCTTCCAAGTAAGAGCACAGTTCACCGTTTGGCCTCCCTTACTCCATGTCATTCCTGAAGCCACCTCTAAGAGCATTGTCTCGTTGGCATGCCATGTTCTTACTCTGCCAACTCTATGCTCCCCTCAGATGATAATACCATTCTCTCACACAGGATGTCATGCCTCTATTAAAATTTACAGTGTGGAGGACAACCCCTCTCACCCTGCCACCGGTGCTGTCCAACTCGCGCAAGCACACCACATCCCAAATACAAGGTCCCCTCCCCTTCTTTCTATAGATGGATTCCAATAGCGACGTGTGCACTAGGAGTGAATGCCCCTAACTCCCACATGAGACCAGGCCAACACCACTTCCCTACCTCATTGAAAATCACCACAAGAGACACCACCACCTATAACCATTTACCAAATGATTTACCTACCCAGTTGGGACTCTTTCCAACCACCCATAGAGCAGACGCTACCTCCATCGCGGTGTAGTTCAGAACATATGCTAGATTACCAGGATCACACAGTCGCATATAGCACCAAACCCAACTATCAACCTCCCTATTATTCCAAATCTCACCCTGTGTATGAGACTCAAGCTATGGATTAAGAGCATTAACCTCGAAACAAGGCGGTGTCTCCCACCTCGAACTCACCATTGCCCAAACATTGTGGAATGTGCTCTGCATAACCATATCCTTTTATATTATCCTAAAACCAGCATGGTAGTATGTTGATCATTGGAAGTTACCGCATTCATTCGAGCTATGAATGCGAACAAGTGGCCTGTGGCTGCAGGATGAACCCTCTCGTGTTTTCCACCACCATTTGGAAATGTTACATGACACCCCCATCGAGGAATATCTTTAAGGGTTTATTAAATACATGAAACTACTAATATTTCTATGAGTTAATCATGTATTTCAAGGCATGTAAAATTAAGAACTTAGGAACATCTGGTGTTAAATTTTTTTATTTTTTTTTGAAATGTTGGGATCTAAACTTAAACATTAGTTAACATCTATTGTTTAAAGTTTTTAAACAACGTACATATTTATCCATGTTAAGTAGTGTGCAGAGCTTTGTTTGTGCAGAGCTTACTGTAGAGTTACACATTTGCACAAGAAAAGTTCCGCAAAAGCAGACATCCATGCAATTCTAGTAGATATTTTTAAGGTTTATTTCATAGCATGGGCTTGGGAGATAAGTAAGATACAACTATTAATTTTACAAATTTCAACACTGGTAATGGAAATATTGAAACTAGGTGACCATGACACCATCGATCACATGCCCACCTGCCACATGCTTCAACAAACTCGTTCTTGATGGTTTGAAATGTCCTTTTTTATTGTCTCTAATGTAGCCCAAACATGCTCATTGCACATATTTCACTACCCATGCCCATCGTGCGCATATTATAAACATCCTCTACCCGAGTCAGCCAAGTGTGTACATCAGCCTGTCTTGTCACCTAACATATCAACTCACTCTATTCTCATTGACACATGTAGGTAATATGCCTATGGCCACTTGGGAACTTGGCCTTCTTGTGGGCGCGCCCAAGGTTCTCACCTTGTTTTCATGGAGTCTACATGATGCGCACGGGTGAACATTGTCCAACCTGTTATCACTCCAATAATTATGAGGGTTGTTAGTATTTTTGATTTAAAGAATATTAGAGCTAACCAAAAACCTACTTTTAATGTTTAGGATCTAGCCTTCGTAATGCTCAGAGAGGGCTATCTCTTTATGATTTGATTACGTTAATTTTAGTTGATTTTAGGCTAGTAATGTGAGATTTATTGGGTTTTGATTTTGGGTTTGGTTTGGTGGTGTAATCACTAGTTTAGATGGATAGATGTAGGTATAAATTCCATTGGGCTAATGGATTCAATGTATCAAGCAATAAATCAGAATCAAAGTTCTAAAGGGAAGTGTTCACAAGGCAAGGTAGCTAAGTCAATTCAGATCTTTAGGCTGGATGATGAAATGGTTTCAATCAGGATATGAGAGAAATTAAGGATTCTCAGATCTGGATAATGAGGGAAATGGCAGAGGTCAATCGAAGCTATGGAGAAATTAAGAATTCCGTAATATGGATATCAGTAGAAAACATGAAAATGAAATAACAGTTCAAGACAAAGTGTTTTTAAACATGTTCTGAAATAATATTCTTGTTATACATTTAGATTTAGAAAACATGAAAGTATGTGAAAAATTAATATAATAAGAAAGAATAGTTGAGAGTACTTGACTAAAGTGGCCCAACACATGAATCCTGTAATATAATGACTTTATTGTTCAATCTAGTCTGCTGAATTGAAAATGGTACAAAGAACCCTCTGGTTCAAATCATTACATCTATAAAAATGTTTAGCAATCCACAATCCACACACAGTACTTTGAATTGTGAAGTATTTATACAAAAATTATTACAAAATATCCTAAACTGTCTTAGGAATTATTCAAGGAAAAATAAATATCTTCATGCAAGAAGATAGAGAAAACTATCTAACTAATGCAAATTGTCCCTTCTTTTATTGATTCTGTTTGCTATTGATAATTTTGCTAATTTGTGTCTGATTTTTGCTCAACAAAGGTTGTCTGTTAGGCTATTTGGGTGTCCTTTATGTTGGCTGCTTTTAACTCTTCTTTGTCATTTCTGTTTTGACGTTAAACTTTATCTTTCATCTGATACACTTTAACTGCTCTGATACTCTTTAAACCATATTTGTTTTCACTTTAACCTTTGAATATTGTTTGTAACTTTAAAATGCCTGCTTATCTTCACTTTCACTGCCCTGTTCAATTAAAGGTAACAAAGGTTCTAAAAAATATTTTGGAGTACCTTTCCTGTTCGAATTCCTTGCATGGATGAATTGTTAGCTTGCTCTTTTGCCACTTCTCTGATTTTCTTATCATAATCTTCTTGTTTCATCAACTTGTCATTGGTAACTAGAGGAGTTGGAAGGCCTTTCTACCTCATAATATCAATTTTCAGCATGAATATCGTTATGGAAAGCTCCATGTTTTGACATTTTTCTTCTAGTTGTACCATGAAGTTGCTTTTAGAAATTACCTTCCTGACTTTAAGAATTGTTTCTATCCTATCACTAATTAAAATTTCCTCTAATTCTTTCTTATTCTTGGAATTAAGAAACTTAATGATTTCATTAGCTTCTTATGGCTTCTTACCAAGTTCTTCCTTGATTTTCTGAATGGATTTACTTGCTTCTTTGAATAGATCCTTTTGGTCATAAATAACTTTAATGGATGGCCAAATATCATTGACAGATTCAATGATATTGGCCCACAGTTGGTGCTTAGCTTGTGCAAGTGGTTCTTTCAATGTTAACTCTTTCTCTAACTTCTACAATTTCTCATTTAACCTATTTGTCTTATGTAATTCATTCTTGTGCATGATTTGTACTATTTTCTTCTCATCCTATAAACATTTTAACTCTTCTTTAAGTCTATTTATTTCATTAGTATGGATGGACTTTTATTGCATTTCTTTAACTAGTTTTCCTGCTTCATCGCTAGGTTGTGTTGTTGTAGTAGATGACTCTATTGCTGAAGTAGTTTCTGATGTAATAGGAAGTGTTTTAGCTACTAGAACTGATGAACCCAATTATTCTACTAAGTAAGGAACAACTGTAGTGATTGTAGGAATAAGAATGACAAAGACTACTTCTAGGCTGGCCTTTTTCTCCTGTCCTAACTCATCCATCTCATTTTCCATTTCTTTTAATTGGGCAGTTAACTGAAGAATGAAGTTCATCATCTCATATTTTTTTCTTGCATCCTATAATACTTATTTGGGCTATGGATGTTCAGTAGGATGCAATTTGAGTTGCTTCTTTAATGCATCAATGTCTACATCATTTCTCTTTATGAGTTATTCTACAAGTTTGAAATTTTTGCGATCATATCATACTTAAATAACCAAATCTTCTAGTGATTTACTTATGTTATATTTAGCCTGTGAGGATGATTTTTCTAGCTTTAGATGAGCTCTCATGCTCTCTAGAGTATTTTGTAGCTTCTATACACTCACGAATTTGTTTGTCATGGTAGAATACAAAATTTCACCAGCTTTCTTTTGAAATTCTATCTAGTCTATAGGATCAATATCTTTGGCTTGAACTTCATATGATGTCTTTGTTGATCAGCGGTTGTCAATGATGTCAACCCAAGTAGCATCGGGGGCTAATGCAATATTGCATGGGAATTTTGACCTACCAAATTAATATATTGTAGGTCAATAATGATTTTTATGGTTTCTACTTGTCGAGATGCTTTCATTTATATATGGCACACCATGTAATTCTTCACGTTTTGAGAGATATTCATGTTTGAAGTTTGTACCCCCAGTTAGTTGGCTAAAACCCCATGGGGTTGGTGCATGGGTCATTGAAAGGTCATAATTAATATTTTTTAAGCTCCTGAAATCCTTCCCACGTTCACTTGTTGAAGCCCCTCTCAACCTAAGCATTTATATAAATTGTGATCCTCATTTCCTCCTTATGTAAGGGATTTCTCCATTTGAAACAGGTCATCGTGGAATTTTCACTCTAAATTTTTTTCTACGAAGGTTCAAAAGCTGAAATTTTTATGAGGTGAAGAAAAAATCTGGAGGAAGCTACTGTAAAAATTTCAGATCATGGTGCACAATATTTTTGGAGATATGATCTGTGGAAATCAGGGGTTTTCCAGGCTCCTAAAATTAACCTCAAATAAGTGACCTTGGTAAAATCATCATAACTCGCTCTCTTGATATCGGATTGGAATTCCATATAAATTGACAGATAGTGCACAAAATGTAGTTTTCTCTCTATCAATTTTAGTGATGAATGAATAAAAATGACGCGTGGCATGCTGTATAATTTTTCTTTGCTGAAACAATCCATAATTAGGGCATTGTGAGAGATTGGGTATAACTCTCTCTTGAAGAATCCAAATTGGGTCAGACCTATGGCATTGGAAATATGACTCAGAGGACTACTACAGGACCGAAAATCAGATATTTAGGATCTTAAATAAGAGAGATACATCAGATTCAATATCGAGCTCCTAGAAGGCAAGAAAAATCTAGATCATGTGTTGTCAAGGGTTGCAAAGGACCAGACTTTCTATGGCAGAAAATAAAATCAAGGTGCGGCACAAGGAAGCATGACAAGAGCAGCAAGAAAGGTGCATAAGAGTAGCAATAAGGTCATCACATGAATCTTCAAGTGGGCAGCACTGCATACAACCATTGTAAAGGTATCAATGTACTAAGTCATTGTAAATACATTATTGTAAAAATTGTACTAGTATCTATCTGCCAAGGGTTGAAGAGGCAATGTTGGGAGGTCTAGGATCATCATTAGGTTGTTTTTTCAAAGTTGGGGTTATGGTATAGTATATCTTCTTCTTCTACATCATTCTATATCATTGTAAAGTGGACCATTTTCCCTGGTATGGGATTCCATTCTTATTTTATTCTTCTATAGGGTGGTGCTAGGCTGAGTGGTAGCTCATTGGGTGTTGGGGCATCTGTTCAGTTGACTACTGAAGAATCTCGGGCGTTGGAGCGTCCATCCAGTGGGAGCTAGAGAAGAATGCTTTTCTAAATTCTAGGAAGTTGGAGTTTTATTTTCAATTGGAGTTGAATATTAAAGAATTATTAGAAAATCATTAGGTGGATTTTGTCCTGGAGTGGGTTTCCACCTTAAAAACTATGTTCATTTGTGTTCCTCTTGTTTTCTACTATAATTTTAAAAACACTGATAATAATTGAATATTAACTAATTCTCTAATTGAAAGGAATACTAATTCACCCCCCCCCTCTCAGTATTTCCAACAATTGGTATCAAAGCTTGGTTCCTTCAATAGCAGCTTAACAGTTGGAAGGAGGTCATGGAGCATACCAAGAATGGTGTACCTATATTCAATGAAAATAATTATGCACTCTGGAAAGGAAAAATGGAGGTCTATCTCTTGGCGAAAGGTTACAAAGTATGGGACATTGTTCAAAATGGCTTAAGATCAACTACGGATGAACAAGGTAAGAAGAATTTGGTAAAGGATGCAAAAGAAAAGAATATTATTATGAATGGACTTATTAAATCTGCTTATGATAAGGTGTTGGGTTGTAAAACCACCAAAAATGTATGGGAAAAGCTTGAGAATATATATGCAGGTGACTCAAATGTCAAAGAAGAAAAGATTCAAATCTATAGAGAAAAAATTGAGCAACTCAGAATGAAAGAAGATTACAACATTGCTGCATACTTCCAATATGTTGATGAAATAACCAATAATCTAGAAGGATTGGGAGAGCCAGTTGATGGGAAGACTATTATACGAAATATTATTAGAATGTTACCAGGGAGATTCAACCCAAAGGTATCAGTCTTAGAATATAGTGCAAATCTGGACAAACTCAGCAAGGAAGAATTACATGGAGTTCTCATAGCATATGAAATGAGACTTGATGAAGAAAAGGGTACTTCAAATCTAGAAATTGTGTTCGTTGAATCTAAGCAAACCAATAAGGACAAACAACCTTCAAATGAAATTACATGCACCTGCAAGTGTGAAGAAAAGGAAGATGATGGAGAAGGTCTTTCAGATGAAGAATATGCTTACTTTAGGAGATAACTAAAACCTGGTAAGGGAAAATTCAAAGGTAAACTTCCATTGATATGTTTTGGTTGTGGTGAGGTTGGGAATTTCGTAGCAAAATTTCCAAACGAAAGCGATGGCAACTCAAAAGGAAAGAAAGGCTTTAAGAAATTCAACAAGCAAGGAAAAAAGAAATGATCCAAAAGGAATTTTCTCTCTAAAGAAGATAGCTCATCTTCCGATGAAGAAAGTGACAGCAAAGAAGCCAATGAGAAATTATTGTTTATGGCCAAGCACAATAAACAAGAAGTATCAAACAATGAAGAATAAGGGTTGACCATAGAAGAATTTTATGAGGAGGCAATCAAGCTTATAAAAGAGCTCAATGCTGAGAAGATCTGTTCCAATACTCTTGAATAACAAGTTCAAGGTCTCAAAATTGAGATTGAAGAACACAAATGTATTGAAGAGTCACCTCAAAAGAAGTTGGAAGAAAGAAACCAAGAAAGGGAAACGTTAGAAGCCGAAGTAGTCTCGCTATGTAAGGAAGTGAAGAAGGGAAAAACTATCCAAAACTATGCCAAAAACTCAAGGGCATTGGAAGAACTCATCAACAATCAACGATCTTACGACGATAGAACTGGCCTTAGTTACAAAGAAGAAGAAGCAAGACCTTCTACAACAAAATACAATGAACCTATGAGATCTGACATACATGTAGACTTCATTGGACAAGATTCACAAGCATATCCTTGGAAGATGATTCATCAATGAAGATTTTCATCTAGGTACCAACATATTTTCATGGCTATTGTTATTCATGTGGAAAATTTGGTCATAAAGCTGTATAATTTCGCACGTACCCTTGGAACCAATACAATTCCAAGAGATTCTTCAAATATGAACCTCACAGGGCTCAACGAAACATCAATAGATTTTAACATTTAAGAAATAATATGGAATGTTACAAATGTTAGAACTTTGGACACATAGCTAGAGACTGCAGACTTGAAAATCCTATAGAAGAATCTTCGAAGCCACAAAATGAATGAACATGGAAGAAGAAGAAGACTGATAATTGTGCTCTCACTCTGAAGGCTCAAAAAAATAAAGATGTGTGGTATGTTGACAATGGTTTCTCAATGCATCTGACTGGAGATAGAAGGAAATTTGTATCTCTGAAAGAGAAGGATGGAACCATATCCTTTGGAAATGATGGATCTTCAAATGTTATAGGATCAGGTACCATCACTCTTGGAAGCAAAGATGTTATAGCCAGGAATGTTCTATTGGTCAAAAATATGAATCACAATATGCTCAGTGTTGAAAAAATGTGTGATCAAGGACACATAATGCTATTCATCTCCACAAAATGTGAAATCAGGAAAGGCAGGTATGGTAAAATTGTGGTTACAGCAAGTGGAGCTCCAAACGACATATATGTTGTGGATGAAGGAACTAAAGCATGTCTACTAGCTAAAGAAGATGAAATATGGTTATGGCACAAACGAATGGGTCACATAAACTTTGAAAATCTTGTCAGGATAAGAAAAAATGAAGCAGTACGAGAAATGATGAAAATCTCAAAACCTTCCAACACACTATGTGAGGCATGTCACCATGGAAAGTAGACAAAATTCCAATTTAAAACAAAAGAACACTTTGCATCACATCCATTGGAATTGATACATATTGATCTATGTGGTCATGTGAGAACAAAATGCTTAGACGAAGAATTATATTTCATGTCAATGATAGATGACTATACCAGGATGAAAGCCATCAGTTTCCTAAAGAAAGAATCTGAAGAATTTGAGTGCTTTAAGATCTATAAGGAGTTGGTTGAAAATTAAACTGATTTGAAAATAAAGTGTTTAAGATCAGATAATGGTGGAGAATTTACTTCCAAATTATTTCAGCAATACTGTGACGAAAATGGAATAAAAAGGCGATTTTCAACAGCACGAACACCTCAGCAAAATGGAATTGCTGAAAGAAAAGAAAAGAACCATACAGGAAATGGGTAGAACAATGTTGAAGGACTCAAAATTTGATGAAAAATTTTGGGTTCAAGAAATTGATATGACAGTCTTCATTATCAATCGAAGTCTTCTCAGAAATAATTGCAACAAGACTCCATATGAATTATGGAAAGGAAAATCAACTAATGTAAAATATTTCAGAATCTTCGAAAGAAAATGTTATATCAAAAGAGAAGATCAAAATTTGGGTAAGTTTGAATCACGTGTTGATGAAGGTATCTTTTTTGGTTACTAATGCAAAAGAAAGGCCTATAAATGCTATAATCTAAGACGAAAATAGATAGTGGAGAGCATAAATGTTACATTTGATGAAGATGGTGTTATAGCGAGTAATGATGAGGATCTAGAGTCTTTGAAACTTGAGACAGAGGTTGAAAAAGACACATATAAAATTGTAGAACAAGAAGAAACTATCAACAAGGAAGAAGTAAACGATGATCATCAAGATATACCAGAACAAAAACAAGAAGCTCCTCCAAGGAGAACAAAAGAGTGGATTCAGAAGAACCATCCATCAAATCAAATCATTGGTGACATAAATGAAGGTCGACAGCTTCATTCATCACAATAAGCTCATGTTTCTTTTCTAGCAACCTTTGAGCCTAGTAGTTTTGAGGAAGCCAACCAGAATGAACATTGGGTAGCAACTATGAATGAAGAATTGGATCAAATTGAGAATAATAACACCTAGGAATTAGTTCCATGACCAAAAGATAAAAATGTCATTGGGACTAAATGGGTGTTCAGGAACAAATTGAATGAAGATGGGCAGGTTACGAGAAACAAAGCAAGATTGGTTTTCAAAGGCTATGTACAAGTGGAAGGAATTGATTTTGATGAAATATTTGCACCAATTGCCAGAATGGAAGCCATCCGAATGTTTCTCAACTATGCATGTTCAAGAAAAATCAAAGTCTACCAAATGGATGTTAAGTCATCATTTCTGAATGGAGAATTAGAAGAAGAATTTTACATCAAACAACCTGAAGGTTTTATACTATCACAAAAATAAGACCATGTATGCAGGTTAAAGAAGGCTCTATATAGTCTCAAGCAGGCTCCCAGAGCAGGGTATGCTCGTCTTGATGGATATCTACATCAACAAGGGTTCAAGAAAGGTTATTTTGATAGCAATATTTATGTACAAATAGATAAAGATAATTTAATAGTCATTGAGGTATATGTGGATGATATAATATTCGGTAGCAATGATGATCAACTAAGTAAGAAATTTTCTACAAAGATGCAAAGTGAGTTTCAAATGTCTTTACTTGGTGAGCTAACATAATTCTTAGGGCTTCAAATATCTCAGCAAGAGAAAGGAATATTTATATGTCAAGCCAAGTACATCAAGGAAATTCTCAAGAAATTGAAAATGGAAGATTACAAACCTGTCCTTACTCCAATGGTAACAGGTTGCAAATTGATCATAGATGACTCGTCTAAGGAGGTGGATTGGAGGTTGTATAGATCTATGATTGGTAGTTTTCTATATGTAACAGCCTCTTGGCTAGATGTTATGCAAGCAATTGGAAAAGTAGCAAGATTCCAAGCAACACCAAAAGAATCACATATTATTGTCGTCAAAATAATTATTCGATATTTAAAGGGCATAGAAGAATATGGATTGTGGTATCCCAAGGGTAAAAATCTCATTATTCAACTCTTTATAGATGCATATTGGGCAGGAAGCGTTGATGATCGTAAGAGTACCAGTGGAGCAACATTATATCTAGGTGTTTGTCTCGTATCATGGTCGAGCAAAAAATAAACTTCAATCTCGTTATCTACAGCGGAAGCAAAATACATTGAAGCAACATCATGTTGTACTCAAGTCCTTTGGATGAAACAGACCTTGCAAGATCTTCTAGTACAATTCAATGAGCCTATTCCCATATTCAGTGACAACACTAGTGCCATTAGCATCTCCAAGAATCCTGTCATGCATTCAAAAAAAAAACACATTCCGATCAAATATCATTTTGTTATAGAACAAGTCACTGGAAATAATATCAAACTTGAGTATGTTTGTACAAAAGAACAAATTTCTGATATCCTCACTAAACCTTTACCTCGTGAAGCATTTGAATATATTCGTCAAAAGCTTGGGATTCTCCCAAGTTCTCATTAGATTACAGGTATGCAGGACGGTTGTGTGTCAGCAAGAGTGGAAGTGTGTACAGGTCCGCAGGATGGTTTTGTTTCAGGGAGAGTTACCCTTTTCTATTTATGTCAAAGGGGGAGAGAATGTTGTAGGAAGAGGTGTCATGATCATCGGGGGAGTACTTGTGTTGCCATCAATGCCAAAGGGGGAGATTTTTGATCAGCGGTTGTCATTGATGTCAACCCAAGTAGCAGTAGGGGCTAACCCAATATTGAATGGGAATTTTGACCTACCAAATTAATATATTCTGTGTCAATAATGCTTTTTATGGTTTCTAATTGTTGAGATGTTTCCATTGATATATGGCACGCCATGTAATTCTTCACGGTTTGAGAGATATTCATGTTTCAACTTTGTACCCCCAGTTAGTGGGCTAAAACCCCATGGGGTTGGGGCATGGTTCATTGAAAAGTCATAATTAATATTTTTTAAGCTCCTAAAATCCCTCTCACATTCACTTGTTGAGGCCTTTCTCAACCTAAGAATTTATATAAATTGTGATCCTCATTTTCTCCTTATGTAAGGGATTTTTACATCTAAAATAGGTGATCGTGGAATTTTTACTCTAAAATTTTCTCTACAATGGTTCAGAAGCTAAAATTTTTATGAGGTGAAGCCACAATCCTGAGGAAGATTCTTTAAAAATTTCAGATCAAGGTGCGCAATATTTTTGGAGATATGATCTGCGGAAGTCAGGGTTTTTGCAAGCTCCTGAAATTAATCTCAAAGAAGTGACCTTGGTAAAATCATCATAAATATCTCTCTCGGTATTGGATTGGAATTCCATAAAATGTGACAGATAGTGCACAGACTGTAGTTTTTTCTCTATCAATTTCAGAGCCAAATGAAGAAACAATGACACGTGGCACATCATACAAGTTCACACTCCTGAAACAATCCATAATTAGGGCATTGTGAGAGATTGGGTATAAATATCTCTTGAAGAATCCAAATTGGGTTAGACCTATAGCATTGGAAGGAAGATTCATAGAGCTACTACATTACCAAAAAATAGATATTGAGAATATGAAATAACAGAGATACAAAAGATTCAATATAGAGCTCCTACAAGGCAAGAAAAAGCTAGATCATGTGTTGTCAAGGGTTGCAAAGGACCAAACTTTCTATGGCAGCAAAGAAAAGAAAGGTGCAGTAGAAGGAAGCATGACAAGAGTAGCAACCAAGGTGCATAAAAATTGCAATAAGTTCATCACATGAAGTCTTCAAGTGGGCAGCAGTTCATATAATCATTGTAAAGGTATGATTGTACTAAGTCATTGTAAATACATTATTGTAAAAAATGTACTAGTATCTATCTGGCAAGGGTTGAAGAGGCAATGTTGGGAGGTATAGGATCATCATTAGTTGGTTGTGTCAAAGTTGGGGTTATGGTCTAGTATATCTTCTTCTTCTACATCATTCTATATCATTGTAAAGTGGACCATTTTCCCTAGTATGGGAGTCCATTCTTCTTTTATTCTTCTATTGATCTGGATTTATGCAGGAATGAAATAGAATAAACATGTAACCATAAATACAAATATGCAGCAGAAATAACACTTCATTTCATTAATATCGAAGAACTAAAATTTGGTTACAGACAAAATGGAAATAAAACTAGCTAGGGCGCTGGTAGTTATCTCTGAGAAGAGATGTGGTCGCTACAGGCCTATGAACTGAGTTACAATGAGGCTCGAGGGCCTACTTATTATTTATAAATAATGGGAAATCCTAAACAGCCAAAACGCTAACCCTAGGAGATGAAGCACCAAAACTATGGGCCCCGTTTGGGTAAATTGGTGTTTCAAATTCCCGGGGACGTAACTTTGGCAAACAATCTTCGTTTTACACATACCATACCTCGTTAGAAATATCTATTCGAGGAGTACAAATTTTGAGTGAGCAACATCGGTCCATGGACCCATGTTTCTCCCCGTTTTCCCAAAAAACATCGTTTAGGGCCTCAAAACGGCTCTAGAAGTTCAAGACCTGAAAACTGCTAAAAATAGTAAGTTGTGCTGAAACTGAAAAATTGAAAGAGACAATGGTGGGGCCCCAAGTGGAATAGGTGGGTGACCACCAATATCCACCTGGATCATCTATAGGGTGGTAGGGTGGTGCTAGGGTGAGTTGTAGCTCATTAGGTGTTAGGGCATCCGTTCAATTGACTACTGAAGCATCTCGGGTATTGGAGCATCCATCCTGTGGGAGCTGGAGAAGAATGCTTTTCTAGATTCTAGGAAGTTGGAGCTTTATTTTCAATTGGAGTTGAATATTAAAGAATTATTAGAAAAGCATTAGGTGGTTTTTTTCCTGGAGTGGTTTTCCACCTTAAAAACTGTGTGCATTTGTGTTCCTCTTGTTTACTTCTAACATTGTACAAACACTTCTAATAATTGAAGATTAACTAATGTTCCAACTGAAAGGAATACTGATTCAACCCCCCCCCCCCCCCCACCACCCCCTGCCTCTAAGTATTTCCAACAGTCTTCTTATAATCTGCTGATGACTTACGATGTTTCACTGTTGGCTATAGGAAGGTCATCTGCATCTTCCTGGTATTATAGTCAATCATTGAAATCAACCTACATTGATCACTTTGTGTTTGTTTCTAGTATTGAGCATAAGTATATACTTTTAATGCTTCACTCATGAGTTTTATTTATTTATACTTCTAAATAATATCATACTCCTTATCTGTTGGTTTACTGGATGAAGACACTTCAACACTATGCTACTTTTGAGTAATTTTAGTTTTGGATGTTGAAGGCTGGTGAGTTTCCTTTGAAACTACTAGAGGAGCATTGTCTTTTACCACTGTATCGGTATCAATGATCTCGATAGTTTCCACTTGTTCAGTTACAGGATTTAATTTGGGCTTCTTCCTATACATCATTTTGATTTTTTTTTCAGTGGTAGTGTGAGCTGAGTATGATCCTTCTTCTCTTTCTCTCTTAGAGTTCCTATTTTGTGGGGCTGGAGTCTGCAATATGTAACTAGTATCACATTGCTTCTCTGCCTCTTATAAATTGTTTTCCAACCATTCAAACTGATTGGAGTACTTCTCTATGTCTGGCTTGGATTCATGTACATAAGGAGTTAACATAAATTTAATGCTTAATATGCTGATTACTCCTAAATGATCATAATTCCATTTGAAGCTTTCACCGAATTTAAACTCTCGAAGATACTTTTCTGCCTATTGACCAAAAATCCTGTTATTGCATATGAAGGGACCAATCTCGTTTTTTATTTTAAATTGCGTTTTCTTCTTGGCTGATAGAAAGTTAACTTCATCAGAGTTAAGAATCTACCAGATATACTCAAGTGCAAATAACCTCATTGGAAGGTATTTTGGTAGTTTATATGGGGCTATATGAAAACCATAAAATCTAATATCTGTGTGGTTTTGGTAAATATGCCAATCTCCTATCCTACTGTGTTCTGATAACTACAGGACCTTTTTCATTTCATTAATGACTCTTGTTTGAATGTTGTTCTTCAGCATGTTGACAATAGGATAAATGAATGAGTCAATAAAGTATGTGTATGTGAATTCTATTGAATATTTCCTTATTAAGGAAGTCTAAAATATTACTAACTATGGATTACCTTCAACGTCCTATTTTTGAAGCTTGACAACAAATATTTTAGATTAAAAATATAAGAACATGTGGAACATAACATGCGAATACTTGAAGAGACCTTCTTCAAGCATTTTAACTAGCTGTTCATGGACTGTATCAGAGAGGTACTGGGAAAAATTGAATATTGAAGCAGGAGGTTGACCAAGGGAGAAAATAGAAAGGAAACCTAAGACCGAAGCATCAATATGATGATCAGTAAAAGAACCCAAAATACAAGAAAAAATTTAGATGATATGCCTGGTTCTCTCAGAGAATATATCTACTCGATAAAGAGGATTAGTCTTGGGAGATTCTACTGATGAGGGAATTAATGTTTGAAATATATAGAACCTCCTTGAGAAGTCTACATTTAGAAATAATTGAGTAAGGGTCTCAATAGGAAAATGGGTTTCATGAGGTGTAGGTTGAATTTTCAACATCTCATTTATTGATTCAGCTATGATGGTGAATAAAATCTCTTTACCAGGGGTTACAATGGCTCTTTGATCAAGCATATAACTTGTTTGACAAAGTCTGACGAATTCTAGATATTGGAAGGTATGTGGGACAATATACTTGGGAAAATTAGACTCCTAAAGGAAAACATCATCTGCTGGGTGAATTGACTTATCATGGCTCCAATAGTGGAACTCAAGGATGTTTAAATCAGTGACAACGACACTAATTTTAAAATCTTTGTGCGCAATGGGGTTATGCTCCACATCAACAACTCAATGTTGCACGAGATTTACTGTTACAATACCTTGGGAAGCAATTTGTTTTGTTAATTTTAATAAATTGATTACTCTTTTCGCTTTGAGAAACAAGATCTGGCCCTAAGGACTATTATGAAAAGATTATTACAGTCTGCATAAGGGTTTTTTATGAAACAATAGCTTTTCATATAGTCTACAATGCTTCAATTGATCAAATAATTACTCTCTGCGATCAATAAATAAAGTTAGGACCTCAAGAATACTCATGAACATATGAATTGGGTATGCAGAAAGAGTTTTGAGGAAATAATAGCTTTTATGTGGTTTGCAAAGTTCCTAACTGGTTCGACTAACCTGTTACTTTATTTATCTTAAGTACAAGCCTTGGTATTTAGGAATACCTGGAGAATGAAGGCGTTTCTATTTGCATAAAGGTTCTCTGAGGTAGTGGAGGCTTTCTAAGGCTTCAATAGTATTTATAATGCTTCAAATAGGTTCTGCATCAACTATTGCAGCAAATAGTCTTGAATTCTGGTGATAAGGGCTTGAAAGGTGGTCAAAAATGATTCTTTAGCTTTGGAATAGGTTGGAAATAGCTCTTTTTGTGCAAATATTAACAGAAAAGGTGAAAATACTGAAAGGGCAGTATTATGTGTTTTTAACCAATCAATGGTTAAACTTAAGCATGGGGTTAATTTCAAATGGGAGTGGTGGTTTTCCTAACGGGTAGAATAAACAGGCGAGTGGTTTTCACATTGCAAAAAGTGGGTAGGTGGTAATTTTTTTGAGGATGAGATGGAATCAAGGGATGCCACGTGGTAGGGAGTAGGGCTGTGAAAGAAAATCATTTCACAAGCCTTCGGTGGTGTTAAAATTTTGGCTTTCAGGAATGTGATAGTCCTCATTGGTCGTAGGATCTCATGAGTCTTGATTTAAAGACTGGGCGAATTGAACGAATCTATCGGGGGTTTGATAGGCTTGGGGCCTGGGTCTTAAGTCAATGTGATGGGTTATAATATGTAAAAAGGGTTGAGGAATATGTTATAGAGGGGTTTTAGCATAACATGATGTAATGTGGGCTAGGACTTTATAATAGGGAGTTAATATATATGGTTAATCAAAGGATTAATATAAATGGGGGGTTAAATGAATATGAATGAATTTAATTAAATATATTAAATGGTTTTAATATGAAATATGATGCGGGAAATAAAATACACTAATAATTAATGTAAAAAGTGATATCAAGAAGGTTTTGCTATACTGGGACCCAATACATCATTTTAAATAAATACTTATGATAAATGTATTTTAGGGGGTTTTGTGAAAAAGGGGAAATGAGTAAAGGGGTTATTTAATTATCCAAATACAATATGAATTTTAACCAAGGAAAAGTGATTTTTGTAAAGAAAAATGAGTTATTTAATGGGAAAAGGTAAAATGAAGGGGAAGGGGTATTTTTACAAGAGAAACAAGTTTACAAGGAAGTTAGTAAATATGAAATGATCAATTTCTGCTATCCGTGCTTTGTGAAAACTACTTTTGCCTACCCATCATCTACGCTAACATTTTTTATTAACTTATTCAGGTGAATTTAGGCTTGAAAACCCTTTTTAATTTTCTTTTCAAATAAAATTATATAATTCTAACCTTATTACTTCCAATGGCTGAGATTAAATTGTTGAGGTCATTATTATTCTCTACCTAACTATTGATCTGCCAAGATTAAATAATTTGGCTAGATTTTTAGCTACACACAATCTTATTTTGCAAAGTAAAGTAAAAAATATTGGCATTTGAATTTGCCTCACTTTTAGGATCTATTTTTCATCCTTTTTTTTTTGGGTTCATATTTTACATATATTTTTATCTTTTTCTTTCAATGATTTAATTTTTCGTTTAGGACTTACCCTCTTTACATTTTTTATTATGGGAAAACAATTTGTAGAAATAAAAGTATGTACATATTACAAGAATAATCATATTCAATTCAAAATTATGAATCCTATTATTATAGGACCCTAACACAACCAGTTTGTCAAACACCTGATCCATGTGTCAAACATGTGGAGCTGGTTCTCCATGCTTTTCTCCTTGCAGAAATTGGGCATGAAATGCCTATAAGTCACCAAGGACCTTCATGGGTTCTCGTTTGGCCATGGTGGCAACTCGGGTTCATGAAAATCCTTTACTTATATGCATCATTATATATTCATTCTTGGGTGGGAAACTCGTCATAATTTTTGTTGACACACTATGTTTCATATAGGAACACCGCTTCATTCAAGCACCTTAGCATGCCCAATAGGAAATGCCTCATTAGTCACCTGGGAGTCTTCTATCATGCACGCATGCCCAGGGCATGGGCATCCACATCACGATGTATCACATGCTACCTTGTTGCTTTCTTCATCGAACCCACCCACGTTATTTCTACCCATCAAACAGTTTTGCAGACTAAATTCCATCACACATCTCACCCTACTCATTCATCTTTCCTGATCTACACATTTTTCACCACCGCCACTCACATGGACCTACTCATGCCCGTTGTACATCTCACCTAGCGCACACCTATTATGTATGTATCATTACTACCCTCCATTTAACTATGCCTTGGTACCTATCACGGTTTCTTAAAAAATAATGCTCAAACTCACCCATGTGTCATCAACTCGTGGAAGCAACGCCACCCATAGCCACCTAGGTGCCATTCCATTGAGCGAGCATGGCCAAACATAGTTACTGATCAAACAAGAAAATTACCTAGTACCCCTTTTTCCGAGGCAGCAAAAAAAGCACCCTATTTGGAAAAGTGGTGATTCAGTATCACCATTTTTTTTTTTGAGCATAATTTTGGCATGTTAGATTTTCTTATGACTTTTTTTTTTTTAATGTCATGATTTTCATGTCAATTTTGAAAAGTGGTGATGTAGAATCAGCTATTTTTTTTAGAGGGTTGTTTTTGACACTATAAATTTTCTAATGTCTTCTTCTTCCCTGAGATGCTTATTTTTAAGTGTATTTATGTACTTGTTTTTATTTTTAATTTTAATATTTTTTTTTGTAATGAAATCTTCCTTTTTCACATAGTTTAAAAAATTAAAAAAGGTCAATATTTAAAAACTAGGATTTTCTATATGATTATGTATTGTTAATTAATATTTTAATGTACATCAAATAATTGTCACCAAAAAAAAATATTTTTAATCATATGACAAAAAAATACACATTTTGAGACTTATTGTTTAAAAAAACATGTTAAATAAACAATTTTTTTGGGAAAATATTAACAAAAAAACTTTTAAAAATAACATTTTTTATGATTTTAATGTCAAAATTTAATAGTAATCACAAATTTTTTGAATTAAAAAAGGATTCTTCTGATAAAATATCAAATTATAAACATTATAACTAAAACTGATTAACAAGTCTCAAATTTGAGCTTTATTTGCAAGCATAACTTAAAGCTAATCCATAATATCAACTAATCCTCGTTAAACATCTTCTATATCATCATTAATGTCTTCTTCCGTAACATTTTATGCTTCATTTTGTTCATTGTCATCTTCTAATGGATCTTTCATTTATGCAAATCTTCCAAAATGTCCTTTTCCAATCATTCCAAATAGCAATGGTTGAGGTTCCTTTCCCTTTTTTTCCACACGTGATTAATTAAAATCCCCTTTCCTCAAACCAACTACTTTCATTGCATATGGAGAAATTGAAGAGCATTAATTCTTTTTTGAATAAATTTGCATTGCACTGTGTCTTTCTCAATGGAAATGATTTTTTTTTTATTTTTAGGCAACATGCTAGTGTTGTATCTAATCATCAATAACAAAATAAATAATTAAGAAAATTAGTACAAACACATAAGAAATAAAAACCAAAATATTTAAATTCAATTTTATATAATAAAACTTACCTGAACCTGAAAAATAAATCGAAAACCCAATCTCCTTGATTTGAAGATAGATCTATAAGATAGTTAATCAATGCGTGTGGTTTTTGATAAATGTTAACTATATATCCTTTTGAATATTTTTCATCATATGTTGGTTTTCTTACAACAGCATCATGAACCAGTACTTGACTATTACTCTTCCCATCTTTTTGATTTAGAAGAATAAGCCTATATATATCCTATTTTGTCCAACATTCAACATGGATGAACTCACAATCATTTATAATAGGTTGATATTCGAAACAAACAAGATTTTAATTCTTCCTGTAACATAACATAGTAAAATTTCAATTAAATTCTACATAAATAAAAAATTCTAACACTAATCAAACATACAATTTGAATGTCTTACCATGTAAGTTGCATTCTTGAGTTTGATTTTCTCTTGAAGCTTGTTAATAACATTGCAAATTTTGTGTATGAATAAAATGCCACAAATATCTAAAGTGGTGATGTTGTGAATTATTGAAATCTCATAAAAAATATACTAAAATCTTGATAATTATATGGTTCACTATCATATTCATTATTTGAGAAATTGAAACCAGGAAGAATATCTGCAATAACTAGGCCATATTCCCTTTTAAGTATGAGTTTCACAATGTCTTCACAATCACTTGGTATTATTTTATATTGGATAATGTCGAGCACATTCCAAATTTAATGATTAAGATTAGGATCAAGTTAAACATTCTTAAGATGTTTCTTTCTCATCTTTTCCAACTAAATTTTTTCAATAAATATTTTGAAAGTATTTGGTACTCCATTTGCATCCTTCTTTGAAATCTTTCATGACATAAAAAATATATATGTATAAGTAATAAAATAAAAATAGTTTACATATAAATAAAATGAATATATAAATCAACATAACTTATTGAATGCAATATAAAAATCTTTGAGTGTTGTTGTAGAACTTGATTCTCGATAGTTGCGCACAACATCATCCCAACTGTCTTGATTCAAAATGACTATATGTTCTTGTATTTTCATATAAATCTTCTCACGAAATAAATAAAGTTGAAATTGTTAAAATAGTGAGATGTATAACAAATTATACAAAAAACAATATTTAAAAGAAAATTATAATCAAAATAAAAGTACAAATAATTCAACAAACTTATTTTGAAATTATGTGCACATCTCCTTCATTGACAATTCACCTGCCTTTACATAGGATAGTATTGATTTCGCTAGTAGTTTATCATCCTTCACTCCTTGCATTATTCTCCAAGGTGTGATAGTCATGTCCTCTGGAATTTTCTTTATTTCAAGGCATGTCTTACTGTTGGTAAATATTATGGGACTACACTTTTTAAAATTATGATTTTTTTTGGAAATATTCTCTCACTGGTCAAAAATCACATCAATCAATTCCCATATCTCCCCAATTTTAAATTTCAACTGAAAAATGTTATCCATGCATTTTAATATATTTTAATGCATTTTTCCATCTTTTGATTTGATTTTGCCATCAATTTGATAACATGTTTCCATTAAACATTCCTTGCAAAAGGTTAGACTGACTCTTACCTTATTCCTACCACATTTTTATACGAATTCATTATAAAAAAATTTGACCCTTTGGATGAAATTCATTTTCATCTAGTACTCATTATCTGCATTATGATACCATGCCAATAACTTTAATTATGTTTCTATTAAATCAGTGCAAATGATGCATTTCACAATTTCTAAAAGATATTTATTGGGATATTCCTCAATCAACTGTCTTATAGCCTCTACCCAATGGTTCCCTCTAATTACATAATATTTATAATTAAAACATTGTGTCTTTTCAAACTCCTATTTTTTGGGAACTTGACGTGGATCAACAAGAGCCACATAATCCACGACATCCGCATATGGGTTTAACCTGAACAATTTTTTCGGATTATGTACATGTAGGTGATGTGGATTTCTAATTTGATATTGATATTTTCCTTCATCTGACCCATAGAATTGGATTACATTAAGCTCAAATGTTTGGCTAGCAAAAATTAATTTATTCTTCCTCAAATTAGATTGAGTGGATTTTTTTTTTGTTTTAATAATGTCATCGTCTAACTCAGAACCTAGTGTTATGATTTCTCTGATTCATTTAAATCTTTCAGTTTGTTCTTCATTGTTTCACATGACTTTTATAGGTTGACCAACATTTGATTTCTTCTTCTTACTGGTTAACATATCCTTTTGTTGATAAACAAGCTCTTCATCATTAGCTAGAAGAGAGACATGTTTGGTTGTTTTTATTTCTGATATTTGATTTGTTTTCTCATTTTACACAATAGTTATAATCTCCTCCTTAGTAATGCTAACATAATTTTCAGATTCATCTTCCACATCTTCGAAAGAAACATGTTTAGGTTTACTAGATTGAACCACCTTAGTGAGTCTTCGTTGATCCCATCTTTGAACTACTGCAGTGTCATGAGCTATTGAGCTTTGCCTCATTCTCCTTTCTTCTTCTTTTTATGTGTGGAAAGTATTAATCACAATCATAACATTTGGCTCCATATAATAAATACCCTCAATCAAGTTTGAAATAGGCTCAACAAAATCTTGTGAAACAAAATAAAATGTCAATGATCAATAATTTATACAAAATTGAATGATCCTTACAATAGTGCATAACAGAAATATAAATAAACATACTTACAATGTTATTTGAAATGCTTCTTGTTATTTATCACACAACTTTGTACATGTTTCATGCGTGTCATACTTAACCTTTGATAGACGATATGTAAGTTTTTCATGTTTATTATCCATTCTCGCAAGAACATAAATAGTGTTTGTATTCGGAGCCAAACGTCTTGTACTCTTCCCATCACCTGATATGCTTGACCTAAGTGAATCATACCAAAAATGAGATAGATATGTATACCATCATCTGTTTCATTTCATTCAATATACCATGAAAAATATGTTTTATTTATTTCCTCAGCGTTCTTCCATTCAGAAAAAAACTTGATTGAACTTAATGGGCCATCTGCTTGATATTCATTACATTTTTAATTTTTTCTGTGTTCAAGATTTTTCATAGTGTGCCCATCAATATTCTTAGTGCCTCCAACAATATTCATAGTGCATCGAGTTGCAACTTTAGATTTGGAAATTTCGGCCTTTGGTCCACAAATATTCACATGAATATTCTTTGATGCTAGCTCCCTTATATATATATATATATATATATATATATATATATATATATATATATATATATATATATATATATATATATATATATATATGTTAATAAAAAAACACATATCCTAATTAATATATATATTTTTTAAAGTTTGGAAATACAAATTTAAAATTATTAGAAAACTAATTTCTATCAAAAAAAAAAAAAAAAAATTTAACTTATTAATATATTAATTTTTTTTGAAATAATAAAAAAAAGTAATTATTTTAAAATTCTCAAAATTTATAATTTTTAATGAATTAAAACAAAAATATTGTTTTCAATGCACCCCCAAAGGCCGACAGGGCCACACTATAAGCGTGCCCCATTGGCCTTTGGCCCCTCGCTGTGTGGACGACGACGACGAGCTGGAGACTGACAAGGAGGCACTGTCAGTGATGCCCTACTAGCCTCCTGCCCCTCTCTTGCGGAAGGGATAATTTGGGAATCTCCCTCCACCCAGTGAATGGTCAGAGGCCTGCGAGACAACGATCACAACGCCATCCTGTCAGGCTCCGGCTCCAGTTGTGCAGAGGGCGATTCGGTTGAGGCCGACAGGGGAGCACTATGAGAGTTGCCCCGCCATCCTCTAAGAATCTCGCTCTACCTAGCCAAGGGTCGGAGGCCGGTGGGGAAGTGCTCCCAGCACCGCACTGCTACACTCGGATGCCTGTCAGGCAAAAGAAAATTAAATTTAATATTAATTATATAATAATAATAATAAAAAAACTTTTTTATAATTCAAATTTTTTAAAACATTAAATAAAATAAGACAAAATATAGATAGAATTTAAAAATAAACAATAAATAAAACAAAACTATATTTATTTAAAAAAATAAATATTTTTATTTGCAAAAATAATAAAAAACAAAAAAAAAAAATTATAAATAGTTTTTTTTTATAAACTATATATATATATATATATATATATATATATATAATTGTTTAAATAATTTATTTTTTTGAAATACATAATGAAACTCTAAAAAAACAAATTATTTTTTAAAATAATTTTTTTTTTCTTCTGCAAATATATATATATATATATATATATATATATATATATACATACATATAATTTATTTATTTTATGTGCATGATTTTTTTTTTGTTTCATGGAGGAAACCACCAAGCCTAAAAAATAAATTTTTTCTAAATTTTCGTCCAAAAAATTGCAAATTTGAGTTTTTTTTTTTTTTTTCCATTTTCTTTGCAGTAAATTTAAAACAAAAATAGGGTTTTGGAACATAAAAACCATAAAAAATAGTTTTGGAACATAAAACCCATTAAAAAAAAATTATTCTCCCCAAATTATTCATTAACTGGTCAAAATAGAAGGCAAACTAACCTTTCTAGTGCGAAAATCTCTCATTCATTGTATTATCGATGACAATGCAAAACCTCCAAAAATTTCTCCAACAAAACCCATAAGACTTGATGCGATGTGAGGAATAGAAACAATGATTGTTATTATAGAGTGAAGATTGTGTGATTGCTTTAGTGTTTTGCGGATGTGAGATTAAAATTAAAATTAAGAAAATTAATATGAAGTTAATTTATAGGTTTATATTAACTTTTATTCAATGTTGGAAAAAAAATAAAACATAAATTTTAAAAATTAATTTTGATACGTAGTCAATGTTAAATCACTTAAATAAAAAAAATATTTTAGTTTTGAAGGGATGCACGAAAAGAATATTTGTGTGGATATTTTAAATATAAAGTAGGGTGAAATATTTCAAGACTAGTAGGTTAGTAAAATGTTTTGAAATACATTTTAAATGAATATTTTGGAGTGAAATATTTCAGGCGAAAGTTTGGAGGGAAATTGTTTTGCCAAACTTATTTGAGGGAAACTTTCGAGGGAAATTTTTTTGCGATAATTTTTGGGGGAAAATTTTAGAGGGAAATTTTTAGTCTTTAAGCTATATGTTGTCATTAGGAGTGAGTGCATTTGTATCATTCAACATCTTGTTGTTGAATGTCATGGTTTCTTTTGATATTGAAGCTTTTCTATCTGCAACATGAACATCTTCATCACGCAAGAAATGTATTCATATTGATGAATATAGCAAGAGTTCGTTTACCATGAATATAGAGTCAAAGTTTTGGCTTGGTTGTAATCCTAAGGATGATGAGAACAAAACTGATTAAGAGAAGAAAAAATAAATTTACGCAAATCCAGAGTCAGTTATTCCACTTCATCCTAATGCTAAGGATTTCAATAGCACTAGTGATGAAGGTCATGATGAATAATTTCCAGTCTCAAAATATTCACTTCATCATAATCCTAAGTATTATGTGAGCACCACTGATGAAGGGGGGAATAAATAAATTCCAGATTTTAAATATCCAATTTGTCCTAATCCTAAGGATTATGTTATCACCACTTATGAAGAGAGTAATGAAGAATTTTCAGAGTGAAAATATCCACTTCATACTCATCCTAAGAATTATGCGAGCACTAGTGATGAAGAGGGAAATGAAGAATTTCTAGAGTCAAAATATCCACTTCATCCTAATCATAAGGATTATGTGAGCATCACTGATCAAGAGGTGAATGAAGAATTTCCAGAGACAAAATATCCACTTCATCCTAATCTTAAGGATTATTTGAGCACCACTGATGAAGTGGGGGATGAATTTCAAGAGTCAAAATTTCCACTTCATCCTAATGCTAAGGATTTTAAGAGCACCATTGATGATGGGGGCGATGAAGAATTTCCAGAGTCAAATTCTCCACTTTATCTTAACCATAAGGATTATGAGAGCACCACTGATGAAAGGGGGGATGAAGAATTTCCAATAAATAGAGATTCAAAGCATCCATTTATTCCTAATCCTAAGGATTATGACAGGACAAACGAGGAAGGGGAGCGGCGGGATGAAGAATTTCTAGTGAATAGAGATTGAAATCTTCCACTTCGGCCTAATCCTAATGATTATGAGAGCACCATTGAGGAAGGGGAGGATGAAGAGTTTCTTTCAAATGATAATTTTAGAGGAATAGATCTAAATAATGTATTTTGTCTAAGTGAGCATTTCAAAGGCACTCATGGTGATCTAGAATGGAATCCTCCAAGGGAAGATTATGAAAGATTGGATGAAGATTGTGAAGAATTTCATATAATTGAAGGTTTCAAAAGTGCTGATGTTTCTTGTAAAATTTTGTCTTCAAGTGAGGATGACAATCAATATGTTCCAAGCAATGATTATGATGAATTTCTTAGATATGTTAAAAATGATGAAAGTGTGGATAAACCTAAGTCTGATGAAACTACTTATACAAAGGATAATGGAATGATGAAGCTGTTCCAAGAAAATATTGCAACTAGGAGTAAGAGTAGACATTTTTATATCAATCCAACATATTCCAGTTATACAAGGGTTAGGACAACATATCTCACAAGCACAAGTTTTGTCGTACATCTTATTTCAAGTGACTGTTGTCGAAAGGATTGCTTGAAACATATGGATTTCAACTATGCTTTGGAGAAAAGGAAAATATATTTCCCAATGAACGAAATCATGTGAAATTCATATTTAGTGATTTGCATGCAATCCCCACTAGCAGGTTATGATTATCATATTGGGAATGTATTTCTCTGTAGAAAGGCTTTCAAAATGTTGCGTTCAGTTGGTAACTTTCATTTTTCAAGAATACAAGATATACCAGAAAAGGATCCAACATATTTTTCATAAGTACGTCATAAATGAGAGGTTGGGCCATTAGAAAATAATGTTATTTCATGGATGAAAGACTTTTTTTCGAAGCATGGAGAGTGTACTCCAAATATAGACACAATACATATTCCAGATAATTTCTCGAGATGATAAATATTCAACTTATACCAATAATATGAAGAAGGTGTTGAACGAGTTGGTAATTTGATTACATATTCATATTTTACAAGGATATGGAAGAACAAATTCAACAATTTCTGTATTCCTAAGAAGACAAGGATGGGGATTTGCAGTACATGTGCTTCTCTTAAATCAAAATGAGATAAATGTCAAGAGGAATAAAGAGGTATGCACTCATGATTCATAACAATATTTTTAAAATTTGGATAGTTATGAACTGTGAAAATATATTTATTCATATGTTTCTTTTATTTTATGTGCAATTTATTTTTTAAAAGAACTTCAAGAGCATCAGAATCAGCAAGGAAGTGAAAGACAAAATATATATAAACATAGAAATAAGTGTTATGATAATCCAAATAGATATTTGTGTTTGATAATTGATAGTATGGACCAAAGTAAAACACTTATGCCACATTTTTTCTGCACACCAAAAAAATTATAGGAAGAAAATTTCACTCAGTTTCAATTAGTTGGTTGTATGGTATTTAATGAGAAGATTTTTCCAAGGATTTACTTCACAGTTCCAAATATTCATAATGATGAAAATCATATGAACGTAACTATAATCCATGATGTAGTTACTCATTCGTCTGGTATTCTTCCTAAAGTTATGTATGTACAATTAGACAACAAAAGCCGTGAAAAAAAAACAAGTTTTTTTTGGGTATCTAAACATGCTCATTGAATTGGGAATTTTCAAAAAGATAAATGTTGGTTTCCTTCTTGTTGGGCATACTCATGACCATATTGATCAAATTTTAAGTAATTTTTTAGTAGCATTGATGGGGAAATGTGTTGGTAACCTGCCATCATTAATTGATTGTATGAAGAAATCATACATTCCAGAGCCAATTTTCATGTGTTGGAAGAAACTATTGACATGTGAAGGTTTATTATAGGATCGCATCGTAACGATAAATGCATTGAACAACTTAATGAGATTAGATTCCATCATCAATTTAATATCAAAAAACCTGATGGGATAACACTTATATGGGGCAAGAAGTATTCAACTACAACAGAATAGGGGCCATCATCAAGTTTATAATTTTTTAAGTTCATTCCAAACCGTCAAATATTTTATTCAAAGGTATTGTTATTACAATCAATTGTTGAACTCCATAATGCATGAAGGCATAAGGGAGATATAAATTATTGTGAATATGGACAAAATTAAAATATGTATTAGAGATACATATGAGTACTTTGATGTTGTGGATTCATTTTGGTGGGAGTCCTTTTTCAATAACAAAGTAATATGGTTTGAAGATCAATAAATGAGGATACACTTTTGAAGACTCCATTTTTTTTGCCACAATATATGCCAAATGAACATGAGGAAACACACAATGTTAAGAAAAAACAGGCTAAAGGTATTAGTAACCCTCCAAAGGTAGAGGAAAGAGAAATATATATTAGCTCTAGAGGATTGCATGTACAATGTGAAGCCATGTATGACCTTTAGAGTGGATTTTTGTAGGATGTTAAGGAAGGTTGCATGATAGCGGTGTTAGAAAATGAAGATCTAGTTGGCTATAAATTCTAGTTTTCCAAGGTTATAAAGGTCATTAAATAAAATGAAGATATTGCAGCTATTGAAGTACATTGGTATGGCACAAGTACCCACCCATTCAATGGTGTGTACAAGCTAGAGATGGTAGTTGAAAAAAAATTGGCGGAAAGAGATAAGGAAAGGGCACAAATATAAATCATCACCACACATATCTCTTTAAATTGGAGGATGTTGACATACTTGTGTATGACTTCAATTTTCCAAAGAGAGGAACTCTTCGCCTGAAGACCATAAATATTTTGAAGAAATTTCTATGAGAACAAATAGTGTTGACATGGGACTTTGTTGAATGTATTCATAGATCTAGAAGGCTTTTGAAATATGAAATGGTGGGCATGCATGTTGACTTATATGGAGCAGTAGTTGATGAAAGAGAAGAATATGGTTCATCTTCATCTGCATCGATTCATTCATTTGAAGATGTAGGTTTTGATGGTGTGCCGAAACCTATGTCTGTGTTTGAATAATTTTCTAAGACATTTTTATGTAATTGACGTTTGTATGGTGACATGAAATAATATTTTGACTTTCATATGATCTTACATGAATTTATGATGCATTTATATGTTTGTTGAATTATATGTTTTAATTATGAAGAATTCATCTCTTTAAAATATCCACATTGCAACAACGGATGAGAAAAATAATTTATGTTATATTCAATATACCAAAGTTGATATTTTTATTAAAATTTAAAAAAAAAATAGAAAATACTGTTAATTTTTTCGATTATGCAGTGATATTGCCATGATATTATTTATTGTTAACATTTGGTATAAGATAATTTTAAAAATTCTAAAACTTTTATGCCTCATTAAAAGGGGACACTTCATTTTGATGGTTTATTTTAGGTTTTGGTTGCAATTAGATAATTTTTGTTAGGTTAATATTTTAAAATAGATATATTTTTACCCTTTAAAATTAAAAAAAACGCTCTTGGAATAATAAATAATTCATTTACTTGTTCATTTTCAAAAAAATTTGAAGTAATATAATTTGTCCATAATTTCATGGTTCAACTATGTTAAAAAGTTAATATTTAAAAACTTAAGATTTAAAACTTGTCAAAATATTATGGTTTTTATGTGCTATGATATTCTATCTTTAATGTTATGGTTGAAAACAATTACAATTTTAGAGTCAAGGTATGTTATCTTTAACAATAAATAAGGCTCTCAAATATGAGTCAATTTTTTTGGCAATTATAAGCCTTTCAGACATGATATTTGTATCTTTAACGTCATGTATCAACATTGTTCAAATTTTACAGTTTCTCATTGTCCTAATATTTTATCTTTAATTCGATTGGAAAAAAGTGTCCAACTTGTGACATAAATTTTCTTTTGGTTATTCCACCACCAACACTTTCTGTTTCAAGGTGGTTTTTTCAATCCTTCAAAAAAAAAAAAAAAACAAAAAAATTGGTTTTTAACATAATTTTAAAAAATGCTGAAATTTGACCCTAAAAAAAATGCATTCTGGAAGACACGCTTTTTGTTTTTGAGTTGTTTTTTTCATGTTTTTTGAGGTTTTTTGGGCTAGAGTTGTTTTGAGGTAATAATTTCCATTTGATCGGTAACTATGTTGCTGAGGGTGGTATCCTTTCTGCTTGAAAGCTTTCTCCATATTCTACACATCAACAATGGTCATTTTATTATTAATAGATTGTGCTTAGTGTGAAGATCTTTACAATGGAAGATTAAGAGATTCCTTCATAAACTGTACTCACTTTGTATTCCCACACATATTCATTTGTATTAATTTTGAAAATAGATGTTAATATTAATTTTTTAAAGATTTGAAATAATGCCATATCTAATAATTCTTTTCAATTTTTATGGGATGTAAATTTTAACTAAAAAATAGCACACCATTTACAAACTCTAAACACTAGGTGTTAAATAATGATTAAACTTACCTGACTTCCTTTCGAAAAAGAATGAAAAAATGAACATGTGTTTCTAAATGCTTAATTTTACATGCTTTAAAATAAATTATTAAAGCATGTAAAATTAAGCATTTAGAAACACATGTTCATTTTTTTCTTTTTTTTTGAAAGGAAGTCAGGTAAGTTTAATCACTATTTAACACCTTGTGTTTAAAGTTTGTAAATAGTGTGTTATTTTTCAATTAAAATTTACATCCCATAAAAATTGAAAAGAATTATTACATATCCTTTAAATTTTAATTGAAAAATAACACACTATTTACAAACTCTAAACACTGGGTGTTAAATAATGATTAAACTTACCTGACTTCCTTTCAAAAAATAAGAAAAAAATGAACATGTGTTTCTAAATGCTTTATTTTAAATGATTTAAAATAAATCATTAATTTCTAAAAATATGATTAATTTCATGACTTTAATAAAATGTTAAAGCTATAGTTTGAGTAATTCCATTACTAGTGTTCAGATTTGTAAAAGTAATAGTCATCTCTTACTTAGCTCCCAAGACCATGCGAAGAAATAAACCTTAAAAATATTTACTATAATTGAGAAAAGCTTTGCTCGCGGATAGGTTTCACTCTACAGAAAGCTCTGCATAAGAAAATCTTTGCACATTTTTTAACATGCAAAGCTATGAACACTGTTTAAAAACTTTAAACACCATGTGTTAACAAATGTTTGAGTTTAGATGCCTTCATTTCAAAGAAAAATAAAATAACCAATGCGACATGTTCCTCAAAGCATAATTTTACTTGCTTTGGAATAAATGATTAACTCATAAAAATATCAGTAATTTCATGAGTTTAATAAAACATTTATGATATAGTTTCAATAATTCCATTACGAGAGTGGAAATTTGTAAAATTAATAGTCATCTCTTATTTAGCTTCTGAAAAAATGCTAATAAGTAAACCTTACAAAAATTTACTAGAATTGTGCAGAGATTTCATTGTGCGGAAAGCTCAACACAAGCAATGCTCTGTAGAGTGATTTACATGAAAATATCCACACAATGTTTAAAAACTTTAAACACCACAAGGTAATGAAAGTTAATATTTACAGTCTTTTCTTTTAAGAAAAAGAAAAAATCCAACGCAACATGTTCCTAAATGATTTATTTAACATCATTTGAAATAAATGATTAATTGATAGAAATATGATTAATTTCAGGAATTTAATAAAATTTTAAAGCTATAGTTTTAATATTTCCATCACGACTGTGGAAATTTGCAAAATTAATAGTCATTTCTTACTTAGCTCTGTAGTCGACACTAGGAAATAAACCATAAAAATATCTACTAGACTTGTTTATAGCTTTGCTTGTGTGAAGCTTTCACTGTGCATACAACTCCACACAGAGTGGCATAAGCAAAGTTTCTTTCAATGTTAGAAAATATTTGCATGTTTCTTTAAATGTGAAGCATTGCAAACTATTCAAAAACTTTAAACACTAGGTGTTAAGGAATGTTTAAGTTTACATGCTTTCCTTTGAAAACAAATAACAATATCAACACCACATGCTCGTAAATGCTTAATTTTATATGATTTGAAATATATGATTTATTGGTAAAAATATGATTAATTCTATGCATTTAATAAAACTCAGAAGCTATAGTTTTAATAATTCCAATAGTAGTGTGGAAATTTGTAAACATAATATTTGTCTCTTACATAGCTCCATAGTCGAGGTTAGGAAATAAAAATTAAAGATACTTACTAGATTTGTATGGATTGAAATATTTGCACAAGAAAATATATGGAAACATCTTTATACACAATGCTATGACAATGTCTAAAAATTTTAAACACCCATTGTTAATGAATTTTTAATTTCACATGTCTTGGGGCCAACACACAACTCCCTACCAGGAGCCTAGGGGAACATGTCACTATTTAACACACGTCACCTTGCCACTTGTTTCACTGAAGTCACCCTTTTTTCAGACGTTACTCTTCCTATCGCTCATGTAGCCCAATAATTCCCATCAAACCTATTTCCCTTTCCATTCCCATCATGTTCGTATCATTGGCGCTCTCTGTCAGATGCAACCATGCACGTCAAAAGGTCCTATGATCGAAGTGGATATTGGTGGCCACTCACCTATTCTAGTTGCACCCCAAACATGGTTTCTTTCAGTTTTTCATCTTCCTTCATTGTAGCACAATTTACTATTTTTGGGAGTTTTTCAGGTCATGAACTTCTGTAGTCGTTTGAGCACCTAAATGATTTTTTTTGGGAAAACCAAGATAAACATGAGTCTTCGATCGGTGTTTGCAACTCAAAAGTTTTTTTCCTTGAACATATATTTTAATGAGGGATTTTTCGTGTAAAAAAAAAAACCATATGCCAAAGTTATGACCCCGGGAAGCTGATGTACCAATTTACCTAAATGGGGCCCATAGTTTTGACGCTTCATGTCTTGGGGTTAGGTTTTTGGATGTTTAGTATTTTCTATTATTTATCAATTATAAATAGTCCTTCAAATCTCATTCTAACACAATTCAAAGGCATGTAACCTCCACATCTCTTCTTAGAGATAAGCTACCATCACCCGAGCTAGTTTATTTCTGTTCTATTTGTAATCATATTTCAGTTCATTGATATTAATGAAATGAAGTGTGATTTCTATTACATACCTATAATTATGGTTATATTTGTATTATTTTGTGTTCCTTTATAATCTCATATCATCCTATCACGTAACGCTTCAACTCGCTCGCTTCTCCTTTACTTATGCACGTAATCTGCCTATGGGAACTTGGGAACCTTGCCTTCGTGTGAGCAAACCCAAGGTTCTCCCTTTATTTTCATGCACTCTACATGATGCCCACATGTAAAATTTGTCCAAAAAATCCACCAAACACCCGAATCATGCATCAAACGTTTCATGCATGTGATCCATGGCCATCTCATTGCACGACTTAGGCGTGCACGGTTTATAAGCATGGGTTCTTGTTTGTACATGGTGCCAAATTGAGGCCTGGAAAATAATTTATTTATATTTTTGGTTATCTATTATTTCTTTTGGGTGGGAAACCCTTCATAATTTGGGTTGACCCATCGGATGTCATGTACACACACCCCTTTGTTTGAGCGCCCTAGTGTGCTCGACACACAATGCCCCATTATAAATCTGGGAGCTTGTAATTATGTGGGCGTTTAGAGCGCATGGGTAGCAATGTCATGACATATCACACTCTACCCCATTTCTTGCTTCATATAAGTTTCCAACGCTCTTTCCGCCGATCACATATATTTCTCGGGTGACTTCCATCACACGTCTCACCCTACCCATGCCTTTTTTTTTATCTTCACATTGTTCCCTACCACCACTCATGTGGCCCATTTCCTACCCATGAGAAATCTCTCCTGGCCTACAGTCATCCTATGTGTATCGTTAATACCCTCCACCTAAAGCGTCATTCATGTTTGTGATGGTTTCATGTAAACTACTACTAGAACTACCACACATCACATCAACTCGTGCACAGAACCCTCCCTATAGGTGCCTCAGTTCCACGCCTTTGTGCAGGTGTTCCCAGTGTAATTTCCTTTTTTATTGAAATATTTCTTCGTAGTCATGCACATGACTAGTGGTTATTTTATTATTAATATATTGTGCAAAGTGTGAAGATATACAGAACGAAAGCTTGAAAGTTTCCTTCGTATAATACACTTCCTCTGTTGTCATGCACATATTCATTTGTATTAATTTTGAAAATATTTATTAATGTTAATATTTTTAATGCTTTAAAAAGCATACTTTTAGATTCAATATTTTAATTCTTTGAAATAATGTCATATGTAATAATGCTTTTTAATTTTGACGCAATACCAATTTTAATTGAAAATTTACACATTGTTTAAAAAACGTAGACATGAGGTGTTAATGAAGGTTTAAACATGGATTCCTTCCTTTCCAAAAATAAGAAAAAAACTCAATTCCACATGTTCCGAAATTCTTAATTTTACATGCTTTAAAAAAAATGATTAATTTCATGAATTTAATAAAATTTTAAATGTATAGTTTCAAAAATGCCATTTCCATAGTTGAAATTTGTAAAATTAATAGTCATCTCTTACTTAGCTCCCCAACTAATGCTGAGAAATAAAGCTTAAAAATCTTTAGTATACATGCACGAATATTTCATTGTATAGAAATATTTGCACAAGAAAATCTCCACACAATGATTTACATGTTAAGATGTGTAGAATGTTTAAAAACATTAAACACCATGCATTAATTAATGCTTATGTTTATATGCGTTCATTTCAAAAAAAATGGAAAAGAAATCGATGCCATGTGTTCCTAAATTCGTCATTTTACATGATTTCAGTAAATGATTAACTAATAAAAATATGCTTGATTTCATGAATTCAATAAAAAGTTAAATATATAGTTTCAATAATGCCATTACAAGTATGTAAATTTGTAAAAGTAATAGACCTCTCTTACTTATCTCCCCATCATATGCTAAAAAGTAAGCCTTAAAAACATTTACTAGACTTGTGGAGAGATTTGCTTGTGGAGAAAGATCCGCACAAGAAAAACATTGCACACTTATTTACATGTGAAGCCATGTAGAATATTTAAAAACTTCAAACACTGGGTGCTAACAATTTTTTATGTTTTATTTCATTAATTTAATAAAACGTTAAATTTGTAGTTTCAATAATTCCATTAGCATTATGGAAATCTCTAAAAGTAATAGTCATCTCTTACCGAATTCCCATACCCATGCTATGAAATAAGCATTAAAAATATTTACTAGACTTGTGCAGATCTTTTCTCGTACAAAGCTTTCACTGTGCAGAAATATCCACACAAGAAAATATGCACACAATGCTTTATGTGAAAATTTTCTTTCAATGTGCGCAAAGCTCCACACAAGAAAATATGTGTACACTTATTTTCATGGAAATCTATACACACTATTTAAAAATTCATAAAGTGTTAAAAAATGCTTAATATTACATGCACTCTTAAAAAAAAAAAACATATTAGAGCTGCATATTCCTAAATTATTAATTTTACGGACTTTGAAATAAATGATTTAGTAAAAACATAATTTCATGAATTTATTCAAACATTAAAGTTATAGTTGCAATAAGTCCATTACTAGTGTGGAAATTTTTTCAAGTAATAGTCATCTCTTATGTAGCTTCCCAGCCCATGATATGAAATAAAACTTAAAAACATTTACTAGACTTGTGTGGAAAGCTTCACACAAGTAAAGCTCTACAAAAAAATTTACATGCAAAGCTCCACACACTCGTTAACAACATTAAACAAAAGGTGTTAATGAATGTTTAACTGCACATGGTTGGATTGGGAAGAAAAGGAAACAAAAATAAACACCATGTGTTCCTAAATTCTTAATTTTCATGCATTGAAATAAATTAATAACTGGTAAAATTAAGATTAATTTCACGAATTTAATAAAAATTTATAGGTATATTTTTAATAAATTCCATTACTAGTGAGAAAATTTGTAAAATTAATAGTCATGTGTTACTTAGCTTCCCATCCTCCACTAAGATATAAACCTTCAACATATTTTCAAGACATGTGACGATGGAAAGCTACACACACGCAAAGCTTCACACACTACATTATATCAAAATCCATGCACATTGTTTAAAACTTTTAACACAAGATGTTAATGGTTGTGTAAGTTTACATTCCTCGTACATGACACACAATGCCCTTCCGGGCGCTTGGGTGTCCTCGTCGTGGTGTATAACACATCACCCTAGTGCATGCTTAAAAAGACTTACCCTTCCTTGTTCCACACATCATATCCATTGCCTCTCATGTAGCCCAATCATGGCCATCGCACCTATAATGCAGTCGTATCACTTGATGCTTCAACTGAACCACTTATCATTGACACATGTATGTAATATGCCTATGGGATATTTTACACCTCACCTTCATATGGGTGCACCCAAGTAATTCACCTTTATTAGGGGCACTATACGCAACGCCCCTGGGTCCACTTCATCCAACCAAATTTCAAAATGCTTGACCCATGTTTCCAATGTGGTGTTATCATACTCTGCACGCTTTGCATGGCACGGCTTGGGCACACATAGTATATGAGTCACCATGGATCATCATTGGCCCATGTTTAGCCATGGTTCCAAATTAAGGTCTTGACCATACTTTACTTATACGTTTTTTTTTTTGTTCATTTGTTTGGATGGGCGCCCTGTCATAATTTGAGTCAATCAACCATGTGTCATGGAACCACACCTATTTCTTCATGCACTCGAGTGCGCTTTGCAAGAAATAACATATCGGGAATAGGGAACCTTGTTATTATGTGGGCATGCCAAAGGAATGGATACCTACGTCAGTATGTATTTCCCACTACCTTGTCGCTCACTTCATTGAAGTCTCCCATGCTCGTTCCACATATGCCACATATTACCCGGGTGACTTCCACTGAATGTCTCTCCCTTACCAGGACCTTTTATTGATCTAGATGTCATTCCTGACTGTAACTCATGTGGCCCAATTCATGCCTATCGTACATCTCACCCAACATGTACCCCTCGTACGCGTATCGTCAATTCCATTTTCTCGAATCGTGCTTGGTGCACATCATGTGGTCGTGTCATTTGGCATTCCAACTTGCCCATGTTTCATATACTTGTGCATGTACCTTTTTCTATAGGAACCAAATTTCCACACCTTTGTGCAGGTGCACCAAGGGTGCTCACCTTTATGTTCAAATTTTTATCTCTAGTCCCTCACATGACTAGTGGTTATTTTATTATTAATATATTGCACAAAGTATGAAATTCTAGAAAATGAAAGCTTTAAAACTTCCTTCACACAATGAACTCCCTCTTTATTGCCACAATTATTAATTTCTATTGATTTTGATCATATATTTAATATTAATATTTTAATGCTTTAAAATCCATGCTTTTTTATTTGATATTTTAATTCTTTGAAATAATTCCATATGTAATTATGTTTTTTTCATTTTGATGCAATGTGAATTTTAACTGAAAAATTACAGGTTTAAAAACTTTAAACATGGTGTTAAAAAATGTTTAATTTTACATTCCTTCCATTCATATAAAATAAAAAATCAATGACACGTGTTTGTAAATGCTTAATTTTACATTCTTTGAAATAAATGATTAATTTGTGAAAGTATTATTAATGAATTGAATTTAATCAAATATTAAAGTTAGAGTTTCAAAAATTCCTTTACGAGTAGAAATTTGTAAGATTAATAGTCGTCTCTTACTTATATCCCAATCACACACTAAGAAATAAACCTTAAAAAAATTTAATACACTTTTCTAGAGCTTTGCTCATGTGGAGCATTCACTGTGTGGAAATATCCATAAAAAAAAAGATTTGCACATTTCTTTACAAGAAAATTTCTGCACATTTCTAAAATCAGTAAACACCAAATATTAAGAAATTCTTAATTTTACATGGATTCCCTTCAAAAAAATAAAAAAATAAACGTTGTGTGTTCCTAAATGCTCAATTTTACATGCTTTTAAATAACTGATTAACTAGTAAAAATATGATTAGTTTCATGAATTTAATAAAATATTAAAGGCATGTTTTTAATAGTGTCATTACGAGTGTGGAAATTTGTAAAAGTATTATTCATCTCTAGCATAGCTCCCCATCCCATGCTAAAAAATAAAACTTCAAATATATTTACTAGACTTGTGTGAAGCTTTGTTTGTGCAGATCATTCACTGTGTTTAAATCTTTCTAAAATGAAAGCTCTGCAAATTGCGTTACATGCAAAGATTCACGTACTATTTAAAAATTGTAAACACTAGGTGTTAATGAATTCTTTAGTTTACATTCCCTCCTTACAAAAAAAAAATGAAAAAAATCAAAGCCACATGTTTCCAAATGCTTAATCTTACATGCTTCGAAATAAATGATTAACTACTAAAAAAGTGAAAAATTTCATGAATTTAATAAAATGTTAAAGCTATAGTTTCACTAATGTCATTACCAATGCTGAAATTTTTAAATTAATATTCATCTCTTAGCTCGCAAACCCATGCAAAGAAATAAACCTTAAAATTTAATAGATTTGTGTGGAGCTTCGCTTGAGCAGAGCTTTCACTATCCAGAAATCACTGCACAAGTAAATCTCTGCACATTGTTTAAAAAAATTAACCATTAGGTGTTAATGAATGTTTAAGTTTACAAGATTTCATTTTAAGAAGAAGAAAAGGAATCAATTACACATGCTCCTAAATGCATAATTTTACATGCTTTGAAATAAATGTTTGACTCATAAAAATAAGATTAACATTCACTCACTGACGGTCTTCGGTGACCCCAATCTTATCATTCAAGCGTTGAATTCCCACTCGACACCATCACAGATCCACTTAGTCCTCATTCTCAAGAAAATTAGGTACATTCTGACTAAATTTCAGAAAATATCCTTTTATCATATTCTAAGGCATCTGAATTCCCAAGCTGACCTGGAAGCCAATATTGGTTCAGCCTGTAGCCAAAGATATCTTTCAATCAATTATGAAGAATCACTCTGCATCATTCTGTAATATTCCTAAGTTCAGCACTCTCAACAATTCTGTTCACTCTCCTGCACTGTTGGTTAGTTTCTGTTTAAGTAACCAAGGGTTGCTGAAACAGGCATCTCCCAGGGTGCCCTCCCATCAGATCTCTGATCGAACGCTTCTGTCACAGTTTGCCCAGCATTCGCTCCTGGATCCTCTGGTAGGCATTTCAAACAGAAATGATTATTTACATTACTATACATCTGAAGTGCATAGGAAGCTCAGACTTAACTAGATGCATATGGCAGAAAGTGAAAGTTCGAAGACTTGTTGATATCAAGTTCCAGGTTTGAGGTAATTGCATGATTGGTTCATTGTTAAGAGCGCACTAAAGTTGTTGTCGATGCTGGTAAGAGAACCAAAGGTTGTATTGCAGCATATTGGTCTGACACCCTGCAATCCCAACCTTACAGCCTAAGTTGGACAGCGGCTGGAGTGGTGGCATATATGGCTGTGTGTTTGGGCACTGGCCATCGTTGTTACAACTTCAGTCTTTCAAGAATATGATGCCAGAGCAGAGACAAAGCAAATATTGTGTTTGATTACATTTATACCTCAAAATCTCACCTCCATACAGCGAAGCAGGATCAGCCATGGTTCTTCTTTCCGTCGCTGGCTTCTATGGATCAACCAGAAGTTGGTATGTAATACCATTGTCCAGGGATTTAGTAGAAGGACGAGGAGCAGGCAATGGGCCTTGACTTATGAATAATTGCTAAGCAGCACAACGGACAGAGCAACATCTAATCTGGCAATTAGGTTGAAAAATCAGTATCCAAAGGGCTGTCGAGACAATTCTTGCATTCTCAAAGCACCTTCTCTCATAGAACTAGCAAGCTCGTAGCCGAACTCATAGGCGACATCTTCTGATGTTTCAAAGGGCGAAACCCTTATATGTGTAACAGGATTGTTAGGGTCAAACAGAGCTGTATTGTTCATGTACGCGGCAGCAGTTTTGCCGCTCTTAATCTATATAACCGTTAAAGTAAAAAAAAAAAAAATTCCATTACTAGTGTGAAATTTTGTAAAATTAATAGTTGTGTCTTAATTATTTTCCTAGCGAATTCTAATAAATAAACATTATAAAAATTTGCTAGGCTTATGCAAAGATTTAGATGTGCCCAACTTTCACTGGGTCAAAAGCTCCACACAAGAAAATATCCACTCACTACTTTACATATAGAGCTCCGCACACTTTTTAACAAATTCAAACACTAGGTTCTAACAATTTGTTAGGTTTACATGCCTTCCTTTTAAACAAAACAAATAAAATCAATGCCATGTCTTCCTCAATGCTTAATTTTACATGCTTTGAAATAATGATTAATTGGTAGAAATATGATTAGTTTCATGAATTTAATAAAACATTAAAATTATAGCTTTAATAATTCCATAACCAGTGTAGAAATTTTTAAATGTAATAGTTGTCTCTTGCTTAGCTCCCTGCGGTAAAATGAGAAACAAACCTTACAAATATTTACTATATTTATGGATACAGAGAGCTCTGCAAAAGAAAATCTCCACACTAGTTTACATGCAAAGATTCACACACTGCCTTACTTGGAAACCTATTCACACTGTTTAAAATCTTTAATCACTAGGTGTTAATGAATGTTTAGGTTTATATGCCTCATACTTGGCACACAACCCCCTGGTGGGTGCCTTGTAACCCATTTAATCATGTATCACACCCCACCTAGCCACATGCTTCACCTAAATCACTCTTGCTTGTTTCGTACATTGTGCCAACTACAACTACTATAGCCTGATAATTCCTATTGTACATGTTGCCTGCCCTATGCCCATCATGTGCATATTTTCAAAACCCTCCGCTAGCCTTTCACATGGCCCCACTCATGTGGTCGTGTCACCCATTACTTCACCTCACGTACTTCTCATTGTCGCATGCTCGTAATCCACATATGTTTACATGAAAGGCACTCACTTTCATGTAGTGTACTATACGCAACACCCACGGGTCCACTTCATCCAACCAATCCACCAAACACCTGACCCATGTGTTCAATGTATCATGTTTTTGCTCCACACCAATCACATAACATGACTTGGGCATGCATATTTTATAAGTTTCCAAGCATCATTATGGGTTCCCATTTGATCATGCTTCCAGCTCAAGGTCCTCAAAATAATTTACTTACATGTGTCATTGTTCATTTATTTTTCTTGGTGGGAAACCCCTCATAAGTCAGACCGACCAGCCATGTGTCTTGTGCGAACACCCATTTGTTGGAGTTCCGTGAACTACATAAATGGCAATTCCCCATCAAGCAATTGGGCAACCTGCCATCCTATGGATGTGTCCAAGGCATGGGTGCCCACGTCGCCATGTATCGCACGCTACCTCATTGCTCGCTCATGCTCGTTCCACCGCTCACAAGTGTTACTCGAGTGACTTCCACTGCACATATCACCCTACACATGCCTTTTTCTTTCTTTGCATGTGGTTCCATAACACCACTCATGTAATGTGGTTCATGCCCATCATCCGATCCACACCAATCATGCATGTATCACCAGTTCCCTTTGCCCAACTTTCCCCTATTTCCAATCATTTTTTCATGTGACCTAGTGCTCCAAATCACCCATATTTCATTGAATTGTGCATAAAAATCTGCCTATAGGCACTTGGGTGCCATGCCTTCTTGCAGGTGCAACTACGGTGCTTGAATTTTTTCTTGATTTCTTTCTCCATAATCCTACAAATGACTAGTGGTTATTTTATTATTAATAGATTGTGCAAAATGTGAAATTCTACACAATAAAATATTGAAAGCTTTCTTCACATAACGAACATCCTCCATAGTCTCTCACATATCCATTTGTATGAAATTTGAAAATATATCTCAATATTACCATTTTAATGCGTTTAAAATCATGCTTTTATATTTGATATTTTAATTCTTTGAAAAAATTCCACCTATAATAATGATTTTTAATTTTGATTCAATGTCAATTTTAATTGAAAAATTAAACATTGTTAAAAATATTTAAACACCAAGTGTTAATGAATGTTTAATTTCACATGTCTTCCGTTCTACAAAAAAAAATCAAGGGCATGTCTTCCTAAAAGTTTAATTTTACATGATTTGAAATAAGTTATTAATTGGTAAAAGTACGAGTAATATCATGAATTTAATAAAATGTTAAAGCTATAGTTTCAATATTTCCATTACCAGTGTGGAAATTTGTAAAAGTAATAGTTTAGTCTTATTTTATTCCCAAACCTATTCTAAGAAAAAAACCATAAAACATCTCCTCGGTTTGTGTAAATATTTTCTTCTATGAAGCTTTCACTATGCATAAATCTCTACATGATGTTTAAAACTTTAAACACCAGGTGTTAATGAATGATTAAGCTTATACGTCTCACTTTCAAAAAATATAAAAAAATGAGAGCCACATGTTCCTAAAATCTTAATTTTACATGGTTTGAAATAAACGATTAACTCGTAAATTGGTTAATTTCATGAATTTAATAAAAATGTAAAGCTATAGTTTCAATAATTCCATTACAAGTGTGGAAATTGGTAAAAGTAAAAATCACCACTTAGTTAGCTCCCCAACCCACAGTATGAAATAAACCTAAAAATTATTTACTAGGCTTGTGTGGAGTTTTTGTTGTGTTGATCTTTCACCATGTGGAAATATACTCACAAGAAAATCTCTACACAATGGCTTACATTCAAAGCTCCACACATTTTTAAAAAAATTTAAACACTAGGTGTTAAGGAATGTTTAAGTTTACATGCTTCTGTTTCACAACAAAAAAAAAACAATCAATGCCACAAGTTCCTAAATGATTAATTTTACATGCTTTGAAATAAAAGATTAAGTGGTATAAATATGATTAAATTCATGAATTTGATGAAATTTTCAAGCTATAAATTCAAAAATACCATTACTAGTGTCGAAATTTGTAATAATAATAAATGACTTTTACTTAGCTCCCCAACCCATGCTAGGAAATAAACATTAAAAACATTTACTACACTTGTGCAGATCCTCCACTCCATATAAAGCTCTTCACACTAATTTACATGCAAATATACTTACATTATTTAAAAACATTAAACAAAATACGTTAAAGAATGTTTAAGTTTACACGCCTTCCTTTAAAAAAGAAATAACCAATGCCATGTGTTTCTAAATTCTTAATTTTACAAGCTTTGAAGTAAATGATAAAGTTGTAAAAATTTGATTGATATCTTGATTTTAATAAAATATTAAATCTATTATTTGAATATTTGAAATACCAATGTGAAAATTTGTAAAAATAATAGTAATCTCTTACTTAGCTCCCCAACCCACACTAAGAAATAAACCTTAAGAATATTTACTAGATTTATGTGGATGTAAAGCTTCACACAAGAAAAGCTTCACACTTTGTTTCAAAATGTTAAACACCAACTGTTAACAAATGTTTTATTTTACATGCCTTGTGCGTGTCACAGAACCACCGATCGAGTGCATGTGTGACCATGTCATCATGTATCACATGTCATTCTGCTCCATGCTTCACCGAAGTAACCCTTGCTTGTTACTCACGTCATTCTAATTGTCGCTCAAGTAGCCCAATAATTCCCATTGAACATCTCACCCTACTCGTGAACATGATGCGAATATCCTAAAGACCCTCCACCCCACTCGACCATCGTGCATGCCACGCAATCTTGTTTCACAACACTTCAACTCACCTGCTTCTCATTTACTCATGCCCGAAATCTGTCTATGGGAACTTGGGAACCTCACCTTCATATGGCCTTGCCCAAGATGGTGATATTTTTGTCATGCACTCTACGTGATGCCCATGGGTCCATTTCGTCCAACCAATCCGAAAAGAGAAAAACCCAAGCATCTGATGTGTTATAGATGTGCTCCACACCCATCGCATTGTACAACTTGGGTGAACATAATCTATAGGATCATCATGGGTTTATGTTTGGTCATGCTTCCAACTTTAGGTCCTAAAAATACTTTACTTATATGAGATGTTTTATGTTAATTTGTTTGTATGGGAAGCCCTTCATAGTTTTGGTTGACTGACCATGTGTTGTGTTGGCACACTGCCTCATTTGATCACCCTAGCATGCCCAATACGCAATGCCCCATCAAGCACCTTTTCACCCCCCATCATCCGAGAACACCTAGGCCATCGAAAACCATGTCATTATGTATCACATGCTACCTAGTTTCAAACTTTAGTGAACACACCCACACTCTTTCAACCCATCACAATTCTCTCCCTGGTGGCTTCCACCACATGTCTCACTCCACCCATGCCTTTTTCCTACTTTGGATGTTATGCTTGACTATCAATCATGTGGTATGGTTCATGATCATTGCATATCTCACCTGGCCTACATGCGTCATGCATGTATTATCAGTTTCCTCCAACCAACTCGCCCATGGTGACTATCATGCTTTCGTGTAAACCGATGCTCTGACTCACCCACATGTCACTAACTCGTGCACACAACCCCACCTATAGTGGCTAGGTGCCACACCTTTCTGTGGCCATATCTGAGGTTATTTCTTTTGTGCTTGAAAGCTTTCCCCACAGTCCCAGAAATGACCAGTGGTTATTTTATTATTAAAAGATTATATAGAGTGTGAAGATGGACATAATGAAAGCTTAAAATCTTCATTTCTACAATGCATTCCCTTCATAGTCCCACACATATTCATTTTTGTTAATTTAAAAATATAAGTTAATATTGATATTTTAATGCTTTGATAATCATAATTTTATATTTGATATTTTAATGTGTTGAAACAATTCCATATGTAATAATTCCTTTTAATTTTTATGCAATGTGAATTTTAAGCGAAAAAATTACACATTGTTTAAAAAATTTAAACACCAAGTGTTAACAAATGTTTAAGATTACATGCCATCCTTTAAAAACAAAAAATCAAAATTTGATTAATTTAATGAATTTAATAAAATGTTAAAGCTATAGTATCAATAATTCCATTACTAATGTTGATATTTGTAAAATTAATTGTCATTTATTACTTATATCCCCAACCCTTGCTATGAAATAAACCTTAAAAATACTTACGAGATTTGTCTGGATCTTTTCTTGTGATGATATTTCACTATGCAAAAAGCTTTTCAGAAGCCAAGCTCTACATGCTACTTTACATGCAAAGGTCCACACCATGTTTAGAAATTTTAAACACTAGGTGTTAAAAAATGTTTATGTTTACATGCATTCCTTTAAAAAAAAAAATCAACATCACATGTCCCTAAATGCTTAATTTTACATGATTTGAAATAAATTATTAAGTGTTAAAACTATGATTAATCTCATGAATTTAATAAAAAATTAAATCTATAGTTTCGATAATTCCTTTACGAATGTAGAAATTTGTAAAAAAAAAATAGTCATGTCTTACTTAGATGCCAAGTCCATGCTAATACATAAACCTTAAAAATATTTACTATAATTTTCTCGAGCCTTCCTTGTGTTGATATGTCACTGTGTAGAAGGCTCTGCACAACCAATGCTTTGCACGCTATTTTACATGCAAAGCTACACACCACTCTTTAAAAACTTGAAACACAAGGTGTTAACGAATTTTTATGTTTATATTTCTTCCTTTCAAATATATATATATATATATATATATATATATATATATATATATATATCAATGTCATGTGTTCCTAAATGATTAATTTTACATGCTTTGAAATTAATTATGAAAACATGATTAATTTCATGAATTTAATAAAATGTTAAAGCTATAGTTTCAATAATTCCAATACCACTATGGAAATTTGTAAAAGTAATAATCATATCTTACTTAGATTCCCCACCCACGCTAGGAAATAAACCTTCAAAATATTTACTAGACTTGTGCAAAGCTTTGCTTGTGCAGAGCTTTCACTGTGACGAAAGCTCCCTAGAAGCAAAGTGTCACACATTCCATTACATGGAAAGTTTCATTCACTATCTATAAAGCTTCATACAAGCAAAGCTCCACACAATTCTTTACATGAAAATACTTGCACACTCCTTAAAAACTTTAAACACCAAGTGTTAACTATTTTTTAAGTTTACATGCCTTATTTAAAAAAGAAAAAGAAAAAATAAAATCCATGTGTTTTTAAACCCTTAATTTTACAACATTTGGAACCAATGATTGACTCGTAGAAATATAATTTTAGGAATTTAATAAAATCTCGAATCTATAGCTTCTATAATGCCACTGCAAATGTCGAAATTTGTAAAAGTAATAGTGGTCCCTTATGTAGCTCCCTTGCCCATGCCAAAAAATAACCCTTAAAAAAATTTACAAGACTTGTGCGGATCTCTCATTGTGTGGATATCTTTGCACAAGAAAATCTCTGTAGAAAAATTAACATGCAAATATTTGCGCATTTTTTAAAAACATTAAACATGAAGTGTTAATGAATATTTAATTTTACATTCCTTCCTTTCAAAAAGAAAAAAAGCAACAACATGTCTTCCTAAATTCTTAATTTTAGATGCTCTGAAATAAATGATTATTTACTAAATATATGATTAATTTCATGAATTTCATAAAACGTTAAATCTATAGATTTAATATGAAATTAAAAGTGCATAAATTTGAAAAATTAATCGTCATCTCTTACATAGCTCCCCATCCCATGCTAAGAAATAAACCTTGATTATTTACTAGAGTTGTGCAGATGGAAATCTCTAGAAAAGAAAAGCTCTTCACACTGCTTTACATGCAAATCTCTGCACACTATTTAAAACTTTTTAACCCCAAGTGTTAACAATTCTTTTAGTTTACATGCCTCATGTCCGCCACACAATGCTACATCGTATGCCTAGAACCTTACGTCATCATGTATCACACATATCCCTAATGCATGATTAACCGAAGTCACCCTTTCTTTTTCCACATGTCGTACCAAATTCCACTCATGTATCCCAATTATGCTCATCGCACATATTTCCCAATCTGTTCCAATCATGCACATATCATCGGCACCCTCTTCTCAACTTTTCCATGGATCCTGTCATGCGGTCGTGTAACCCAACTATTCAACTCGCCCACTTCTTACTGAATTTTGTACATAATTGGCCTATGGCACCTTGGGAACTTCACCTTCATGTAGGCACTTCCAAGGTAATTTCCTTTCTTTCATGCACTCTACGCGATGTATGCTGGTCCACTTCATCCAACCAAATGGCCAAACACCTAACCCATGCCTCCAATGTGTTTTTCTCATTCTCCACAAACATCTCATCAAACAACTTTAATCACATAATAAATAACTCACTAATGATATTCATGGGCTCCCGTTTGGCCATGGTTCCAACTCAAGAGCCAAAAAATCCTTTACTTGTTTGGGTGGGAGCCCTGTCATATGTCAAGTCGACCCACTGTGTGTCATGTAGAAACACCCCTTTGTTTAGGAATCCTAACATGCCTAACATGAAAAACCGTATCAGGCACCTGGGCACTCTGCTATTGTGCGGATGTACCAAGGGCATGGTCACCCATGTCACTATGTATTGTACACTACCCCAACTCTCACTTGACGAAAATCTGCCATGATTGTTCCATTTATCACACATCTTTCACGGGTGGTTGCAATTGCATGCCTCACCCCGTTCGTGCCTTTTTATTACACCACACATCATCCCTGACCACTAATCATATTTCCTAGTTCATGACTATTGCACATCTCACCAAACCCGCACCCATCGTGCCTATATCATTAGCTCCTTTCTACTGCCTCACCCTTGGCTCTTTTTGTGTGATGGTGTCATATAGTTCTCTAACTCATGCACATATCATGGATTATTTCACGCAACACTACCTATAGTCACCTAGGTGCCATGCCTTTGTGTAGGTACACCGAGGGTGCTCACCTTCGAGCTTCAAATTTTTATGCGAGGTTCCGCACATGACTAGTGGTTATTTAATTATTAATAGGTTGTTCATATTCTAAAAATATACATAATGAAACTTTGAAATATTCCTTCACACAATGTAATCACTCAATCGTCCTACACACATTTATTTGTGATAATTTTGAGAATATATGCTAGTATTAATATTTTAATGGTTTTAAAATCATGTGTTTAGATTTGATATTTTAATGCTTTGAAATAATTCCGTATGTAATTATGCTTTCCAATTTTGATTCAATGTGAATTTTAATTGAAAAAATCATTTTATTTAAAAAAATTAAACACTAGGTGAATATTTAATTGACATGCCTTTCTTTCAAAGGAGAAAATATAAAAATCAATGATATGTGTTCCTAAATGCTTAATTTTATATTTTTTGAAATAAATTATTAATTAGTAAAAATGTGATTATTTTGTTTAATATAATAAAATGTTAAGTCGATAGTTTCATTAATGTAATTATGATTTTGGAAATTTGTAAAAGTAATAGGCGTCTCCTACTTAGATCCCTAGCCCAGACTAATAAATAAACCTTAAAAAAATTTAATATACTTGTGGGAAGGTTTTCTTAAGCAGATCTTTCATTGTGTGGAATTGTTTGCCCAAGAAAAGCTTTTCACATTTCTTTACATGCAAAGTTTTTTACATTGTTTAAAAACATTAAACACTAGGTGTTAATGAATGCTTAAGTTTACATACCTTCTTTTCAAAAACAAAAAAAATCAACGTCAAGTGTTCTTCAATGCTTAATTTAACATGCTTTGAAATAAATCATTAAAAGGTAAGAATATGATTAATTTTATGAATTTAATAAAAATTTAGAGATATAGTTTTAATAGTTCCATTACCACTAGAGAAATTTTTAAAAGTATTATTTCTCTCATACATAGCTCCCCAACCCATGCTCAAATATAAAAATTGAAAATATTTATCTTCTGTTGAGATTTTCTTGTGCGAAACTTTCACTGTGTGGAAATCTCTTCTTTCATTGTGCGGAAAGCTATGCACTTAACAAATGCTTAATTTTACATCTCTTTCTTTAAAAAAAAAGAAAAAAATAAATTTCACGTGTTCTTAAATTATTAATTTTACATGCTTTGAAGTCAATGATTAGGAAGTAAAAATATGATTAATTTCATGAATTTAATAAAATGTAAAACTCATTGGCCTATCATGCTACAATGGACAAGCCCTGGATCCAGAAGCAACAGGCCCTTTCGTTTTGAAGCTTTCTGGTTCTCTCATCCGAACTTCAAAGAGGTTGTTAAAGATGCTTGGAACACATTCAGCCCCCCTGCAGGAGCAAAAATGTATCAATTCCAACAAAAATTAAAACACCTCAAACAAACGCTCAAAGCTTGGAATCGCCACCAGTTTGGTAATATCTTTGAACAACAGAAAATGTTGGAGCAGCAAATGAAAACATTACAACAAAGCATAATCATTGAGGGCAGAACGGAGGAATTCACCAATCAAGAGCAGGCACTAGCAGATAAGATTGAAGCCAGGCGACTACAAGAGGAAATTTTATGGAGGCAAAAATCGAGAATTAAATGGCTAAAGGAGGGGGAAAAGAATACCAAATTCTTTCATAGATCTACCATTCAAAGGCGTATGCACAATAACATAGCCTTCATCAATAATTCGCAAGGAGAACGCCTGGAGCAGCATGAGGAAATAGAGAAAGAACTCAAAGACTACTTTCAGCACACTCTACAGGAGCCTCCAGGATGCAGAACTCAAGCCATTCGATCCATAACGCATCACATTCCTAAGTTAATCTCGGAGGATCAGAACAGAAAATTACTTCAGCCCATAACCAAACAAGAAGTGGACGAGGCAATGGCGCAACTTCAGGATGGTAAAGCCCCTGGTCCTGATGGCTTTACTGCCAATTTCTTTCATAATTTCTGGGACATCATCAAATCTGAAGTTTGGGAGATCGTGGACGAATCTAGGACGATGCATTGGATCCTTCCCTCCTTAAACTCCACTTTCATAGCACTGATTCCTAAAACGGATGAAGCAAACACCCCGGATAAGTTCAGACCTATCGCGCTGTGTAATGTAATCTACAAGCTCATTTCCAAGGTCCTCGCCAACAGGTTGAAGCCTCTCCTTCCTAGCCTCATCTCGCCAGGACAGACAGGGTATGTAGAGGGTCGACAAATTTTGGACGGGATCATCCTCTCCCATGAAGTGATCCACTCACTCAAGGCGCTAAAAAAATCAGGTATGATCCTTAAACTTGATCTCTCAAAGGCTTTCGATCAGCTCAGCTGGGACTATATTAACCAAGTTCTGTTAGCCTTTGGATTCAGTGCCATGTGGACTCGTTGGATTATGAATCTTATCACTTCTCCCAGTTTCTCCATCCTTCTCAACGGTTCCCCTTCCACTCCCTTCCGACCCTCTAGAGGTATTCGTCAAGGAGACCCCCTCTCCCCATTCCTCTTTGTCCTTATGGCGGAAGGTCTTGGTCGTCTTCTCACTGCAGCCATCTCTTCCCATACTCTCAAAGGCCTCACGCTTCATGGTCAATCTCCTACCTCCCATCAACAGTTTGTTGACGATACCATGCTCTTTGGTCATCCTTCGGTTCATGAAGCCTCTGCTTTCAAAACCCTGCTTGATCTTTTCTCAGAAGCTTCTGGCACTACTATCAATGCCTCCAAGTCTCAGCTTTTTTTCTTCAACACTCCCTCAATAACGCAGAAGAACATTGCCAGAATCCTCGGTTTTCCCATTTCGTCGCTTCCTTCGAAATATCTTGGAGCCCCCCTCATTGCCTCTGCAGTCAAACACGCTTCATGGCGCTCTCTCCTTGATAAATTGGAACAAAGGTTATCTTTATGGACCTATCGCTCTCTCAATATAGCAAGCAGGTTGATCCTTATAAAATCTGTGTTACAAGCTCTGCCCTTATACTTATTTTCTATTCTGGCTGCTCCTCAATGGGTGCTAAAAAAATCCGTAATCTTCAAAGAGGCTTTCTCTGGGGATCTTCTGGACTTAACAAGAAATGGGCTCTGGTAAAATGGACCGAAGTCTGTCGCCCAAAGACAGCGGGAGGTTTGGGACTGCGCGATCCCCTTCACAGCAACACCACCATGGGAGCAAGGATTTGGTGGAATTGGATCTCCAAACCACATACCCCATGGGCGCGCCTTTGGCATGCTAAATATGCAGCTGGAAGTCCTAAGGAAGCTCTCATTCGCTTCAGCTCGAACACTCCAGGCTCATTAATATGGAACGCTGCCAAGCAACATAGCTCCTTTATACAGGCTCACAGTTTCTGGGAAATACATTCAGGATCTATGGCAAGATTTTGGGAGGATTCATGGCAACAATCCCCCAAACTTGACTCTCTCTTTCACAAACCTAAATGGCAAGCCTATATGCAAGAGACGGGTCAAATTCACGTTCAACAATTTTGGAAGCAGCAGCACTCTCAAGGATTCAATATGTGGCGTCCTAGAGAATCCTGGCAAGACAACTGGCAGGAGGAAACATACAATGATCTGGACCAAGAACTCAATCTCAGGAAAATAAGACTCTCAGATCAAATGGACAAAATCAGATGGGGATATACCCCAAGAGGCATGTTTACCACTAAGGAAGCCTACCGTCTTCTCTACCAACCGGAACAACCCTTCAAAGATCAGATATGGGACCAGATTTGGCAACCTCTCATATGGCCTAAAGTCTCTATTTTTCTCTGGTTGCTCAGTAAACACCGCATCCTAACTTGGGAAAATTTGCAAAAAAGAGGATTCATTGGTCCATCAAGGTGCCCGAACTGCAATCTTCAGGCAGAAACCATCACTCATCTTTTGGACTCTTGTCCCCTAGCGAATAATCTTTGGAAAAGAATGGAGCAATGCAACAGAAGAACAGGTAGAAGAGTTGGAGATATAGTCAACACCATTAGGAATTGGCCCAACAATCCATTCCAATGTCTTTTTCTCAACACTCTTTGGAAGCTTCTCCCAGGATTCATCTACTGGATTCTTTGGAAGGAGCGTAATAGCAGGATCTTCAGGAATCACAGTACTCTGTTCGATACCCTTTGGAATCAACTCAAACAGTACCTTCAGGAAACTCTGGCTCTAAGAAAATGGCAGGATTCGGACATGCCTTCTTCACCACAGGAGCGTCTTATCATGCTAAATTGGAACTTAAACATTTCCACCGTAGCTCAAAGCAGTCCCATTCTCTTCAATAAGGAGTCTCCTCTCAGTTGGTCGCCTCCTTCCCCGCCCTCATTCAAACTAAATTTCGATGGGGCGGCCAAGGGTAACCCAGGCCATGCTGGCTTCGGGGCTATCTTCAGGGACTCAGAGGGCTCTCCTGTGCACATTTACCATGGTCCCCTAGGCAGAGCCTCTAATAATGAAGCAGAAATGGAAGGCTTATGGATAGGTTTAAGCACTGCTGTCAATGAGAATCTCTTCCCTTTGGATATAGAGGGGGACTCACAAATTTTAATAGAAGCAGCAATCAGAATGCAATCTGGAACATCAGCTGCCAAGATCGCTTCAAGTTGGAGGTTACTTAGCATATTAGAACAGATTGAGGAATGGCTCAAAACTCCCAGAAGCATCAACTTCAGACATGTCAAACGCACTGCAAACAAGGTTGCAGACAGATTGGCTAACCAAGGAGCTAATCAGCAGATCCCCTTCTATTCGGGTCCTTTAAACAGTTCTAATGATACACAACTCCAACGAGATTGCACACTCTTGGTGCAACAAGATCTTTCGATCCCGGATGCGGGTGTACGGGTTGCGTTATGATATGCTGACAAGGGGGCGGGTGGGCACGTGGTCTACCACCACCGCCACCCCTTCGCGCTCCGAGCTCACCTCATATATGACAGTGTATACAGTTATTGCTGCTTTAATGCAGCTCCTCCTGCCTCGTTTTCTCGACCATTACATTGCAATGGCGCCTATACATCCAGTGTTGTGTGTCTCTCCGTTGAATTCCAGTTGTTCTCAGGTAGATTTCGAACCTTGGTTGCGCACCAGCAATGGCAAGAGGTGTCGTTTAGGTTGCTGTTTCGAGCTTGCGGAGGGTCTTCACGTCTCTTGTGGTCGGTTATGTAACTTCCACAGCCCGTCCATTGGTTTTTTACAGTCTCAGAGCTTGCGCTCCTTTCCTTTCTCGATTGCTTGGACAGCTTACCCTTTCATTCTCAATATGCCTCGTCTGAGGCCCAGAATGTCGAGCAGAAGAGGGTCTTCTCGTGGGCAGGTCAATACACCACCTGCATTTCCCTCCTCTGCCACCTCGTCGGAATCTTCGGATACTGAGGTTGGTCGTTCTGCGGCTTCCAGCAGAAGACGAGGTCGAGGGCGTGGCAGACGCCCTTCCACCTCCGCAGCCCATGTTCGCCTTACCTCCTCTGAGCACTTCCATTCGGCTCGCTTCAATTATCCTTGTTCCTTCAACCGCCATGATTTCATTGCTTCGGTCTCCATCAAATTCAGGATCAACCCGACAGCCCAAGCTCCGCCTTCTGCTCCCTCTGGCCTTGTTCAGGAATCTGAAGATGGAATACTGTTTTTCCCGCCAGGGGTCAGTCTGCAAAGTTTTCAGGGTATTTCGGCCTCTCAGCCCGAGCTCCAGCAAGCCAGGCCGAGCGCGCCTTCAGGTCATGCTCCTTCACCCTCTGCAGATGCTGAACTCAGTCCGTATGCTTGCCCTGTGGTGGAAGAAGCGCCCTCACCCACCAACGATGCTTAATGGCTCTCGCTCCTCAGTTTTGGCTTTCAGGTACTCAGAAGGGGTTCTTCTCCCTTCTTCTTCACAGTTTTTGTCGGCTTTTTAATGAAATTCTACGTAGTCGACTAGCAGCTCCCTACGCACTGCTATCCATGCTTTTAGGCGCAAGAAATAGCTTCAGCGCATCCTTCTGTATGTCTGTAATTTTTGCCATGGATTATGTCTGTCTCGGTCACACTTGTTGTAGCGAGTCTAGCACTCCAATCATCATTTTGGTTTTCAGTATCAACTGTTTCGACAGTAGGACAAGGTCCTGGTCTTCAAAGTTCATCTCAGTCAGTCAACAGTTATGGTCTTATGATAAGTATGCCTCTTCTCTGGGCTAGCTCTGTGAGGCCTCAGCCTCTATGTAATATATTTTTGTACTAATATAGAAGTAGACAGATTTACAAAAAAAAAAAAAAAAATGTAAAACTCCAGTTTCAATAACTCGTGTAAAAATTTGTAAAATTAATAGTCATTCCTTAAAAGTGCCACACACTATTCAAAAACTTTAAACACTAGGGGTTAGTAAATGTTTAAGTTTACATGCTTTCTTTTCAAAAAAGAGAAAAAGATCAAAGCCACCTCTTCCTAAATGTTTAATTTTACATGCTTCGAAATAAATTATTAATTGATAAAAATACGATGAATTTCATGATTTTTATAAAATATTAAAGATATAGCCTCAATAATTTCATTACCAATGTAGAAATTTGTAAAATTCATTTTCATCTCTTAATTGGCTATACAACCCACACTAAGAGATAAACATTAAAAATATTTAATAAACTTATTCAACATTCCACTCTAGATAGGCAAAGCTCCACATACTGCTTTACACGAAAAGCTCAATATACTATTTAAAATATTTTAATACTAGATAATAATGAATGTTTTAGTTTACATGTCTTCGTTTCAAAAAAAATCAATGACGAGTGTTCATAATTGTGTTATTGTACATTATTTTAAATAAACGAGCTCCACAATATAGAAAAAAACTTAATTTGCTAATAAAATTATTTTTCATCATTATCTTCAACCACCTTTCCATTTCTAAAATTTCATTGTCATACTCAGCCCTCTCAATTCTGGAATTTTATAGCAAGTGAAATCATGATTTTGAATATACACTTTCAATTAGTAATTTAATATATTAGAATATAATTGATTTATGTGATGGTCAAGATCCACGTCAACAAATAATAAGAGAAATGATGAGGATTTTAATTTTTTTTTAATTGCAGCTGTTAAATGTTTTGGTTTGATGCGTTTTACATTGCATAACCTTGCTTATTCGTGGCATTCAAAGTAATAACAGTTTTAATTAGTAAAAATATGATTAATTTCAAGAACTTAAAAAATTTTAAAATTATACTTTCAATAATTTCATTACTAGTGTGGGAATTTGTAAAAATAAGACCAATGTCTGTCTTAAATTTTTAGCAGATGCTAAGAATAAACATAAAAATATTTACAGAGCTTTGATTTTGTGGAAGTTTCACTGTGCTGAAAGCTCCGCACTAGCAAAGCTCCCCTATATTCAGCCTTCTAATTTTTCAAATTTTGTAACAAATCATGTTATGATTTTTAATGTCCAATTTCAATCCATAAATTAACATATTGGAATAGAATTGATTTATGAAGTGAAAGAGATCCAAGTTAACAGTAAAGTTTTTGGATTTTTTTCTTCAACTTTGTAGAGCTTTGCTTGTGTGGAGCTTTCATTGTGTGGAAAGCTCCACACTATCAAAGCTTTGTTATAGTGAACATTCTAATTTTTCAATTTTTATATCAAGTGATGTCATTATTTTGAAGGTCCAATTTCAATTAATAATTTGATATATTATAATATAATTGATTTATGAGGTGACAAGGATCCACATGAATAATTAAGTATAGAAACTACAATTTTTTTTGGATTTTACATTGTATTACCATGCCTATTCATGGAACTCAAATTAGAAAAGAGTTTAACTAGAAAAATATGATTAATTTCATGAATTTAATAAAACTTTAAAGTTATAGTTTCAATAATGTCATTACAAGCATGATATACAATGTGGAAATTTGCAAAATTAATAGTCACCTTTGGACAAGGAAATATTAATTGGACTTTTTCTTACCTCCTACCCCATTTCATGAATTTAATAAAACTTTAAAGCTATAGTTTCAATCATTTCATTACAAGCATGATATACAATGTGAAAATTTGTAAAAATAATAGTCATCTTTGGACAAGGAAATATTAATTGGAATTTTTCTTACCTCGCCACCCCTTCACCTAATTAAAGGACATGTAACCATGTTAGTTATGGCATAGATGGGAAGAGAAGTATTATAATAGTATCACTTTCAATGTTAGTGTGAGAGTAGTCTCTGGCTGAATGGCCATTTATAAAATCATTTTTTTCTAAATGAATTGTTAGTCATTGACAAATACCCAAAATAAAATTCTCACCACTAAGGTAATTATGTCTTATTATAGATCTTTGAACCAATCAAAAATTAGAAATAATATTTCTAGAAAATTAGAAAATTGTTTTGGAATTTGTGAAAAATACAAATATTCATTATTTCCTGAAAATTTGGTTAAAATTGCAAAAAAAAGAAAAATAATGTGGAGTAATTTCACTTTGACCACGAAGTGAATGCTATAGTCCCTCTCTACAAATAAGCTAATAATATAATGCAAAGTGAAAATATTAAAGTGTTAACAAAGAAAAAGATTTCTTTTTTGTTTTTTAATTCAAAATAAACATATTGATTATACCAAACTTAAATTCTAATATTCCCTGCCAACAAACATGTTTATTGATAAAAAATATTACAGCTAAAATAAAGAAATACAAATATAAATAAAAATTTGAACCTCAAATAATATATGCAGCCCATGGGCACTTAGCTTTTCATCTAATGGATGTTCTAGTAGGGAAATTTGCTTCAAAAAGTAACTAGTTCAAATACTCGGGGTTCACCCTACCAATAAAAAAAGAAGAGAAAAAACATGTGTATAATACAATGTGTACGCAACTTAAAAATATATATTCACTAATAACAACCAACTTTATAAAACGTGGATACATTATTTTTAACATAAAATTATTTTAATAATTTTCATATAATGTTTTTCCAAAGACAACCATTTGTTTTTTTATTTTTTAATTTCATTAGAAATCCATTGAATAGGATTATCATGTTTATGTTATGATGCTTTTATGTTTTAAGAAATAGTTTCATATTTCAAGGAATAGGTGTTGTAAACTAGGAAAATACTAAGAAGATATGGAATGAATAAGTATTGTGATTAAATTAGACAGTGGTTTTCAATGTATACTTTTCAAGCTATTTAGCAATAATTCATGTAAGCAATATCATCAGTAAATATATGGAATACATATTAGCATACACTTATGCAACACACAAAGACACTAGTGGTACCTTCAATGTTCTTCTCAATTCTTTTTGTAAAGGAAAGATTAAATTTGCTATTAAAATATGCTTTATGCCACCAACCAAGAGGAAGCAATCACTCCATAATTTTGCATCACCAACTGAAACTAATAACAACCCTCTTTGATTAGAACCTACTTTACGCCACCAACCAAGAGGAAGCAATCACTCCATAATTTTGCATCACCAATTGAAACGAATGCCAACCCTCTTTGATTAGAACCTACAAAAAAAAGCACAAAGCCTTCCATAGTTTCACTAATAGCCACTATTAGGAATCACCAACTCTCTTCTAATAGATATTTTGATATTTTATATTTTTACAAGAAGCATCCACTCCTTGACTTGCAAGGACCATTTTGTGAAAGAACAAACCCCTAAGTTATTCTTCCGACACCCACATAACCCACACAAATGAAAGCAACAACTTCCTACTTTGTAACCACCCATTTGCTCTGTCATCACATCCTCCTCATACTCAATGCCTTTATTTGCATAGATAAATAATTAATAATCTCACTAAATCCCCTGCATGAGTTCATAAAATACCTATGATCACTAATTCATTCTCTACAATATTGCGCACCTGTTAGATACTCAAGATACAATACATATTGTGATCTTTGATTCAATTAAAATCTTGTTTGACACAAATTTTCCTATTAAGAATATGGGATGATATTTTTAGTGTTATAACTTTAGTTAACTTCGGCTTTTAATTTGCATTGATATATTTATCTTGTTTTTATCTTGTTTTCCACTTCTTTAACTCGTCTTCATGTGTACATTTTTTTCTTCAATCTCTCTTATTGTATTTTGGAATGTAATTCTGTGTTTAGTTTTTAATTTTGGCAATTTTAGAATGTTATAAATTTAGCAGAAGTTTTAACTACAACTCTAAGTTTAGTTGACTTCAAAATTTGACAAAAACCAGCAAATACGACACATAGATCCAAATACATCATACCAATTCATTTTCATGCTAATATTCAAGATTGGAAGCTATTAAGTAGGACTGTAGGTCATTTTAGTCAGCCTCACATGGCTTAAATAGTAGCATAGGATGAAAGAATAAAGACCATAGATCATTTTTATAACTATCACGCACTTTATAACATGTCCACAATGTTGTTTAATTGTCCTAAAGGCTTGTATTATTCACACGAAAAACCAATCATATGGCTTCACTACCCTCAAAATACACCTAATGCACCAAAAAACCACCGACGAACCACTTCTAATTATCAGATACAAACCTCACAAAACTTGCGTTCTTGCGCCTTTTCCAATGCTTCACACTATGTAAAATGATGTAAACCCTTCTGTCTATCGCTATTTCGATCTCATATCGGCCATTTTGCATTACACTCCTTCCACTTATCCTCATCTATGTGAGATGGCATCATCTCTTTGTCACTGACTACCACATGTCATTTTCTAAATGGTTCCCATGTCATCCAATTGTGGCCCACCTCGTAACCTGAAAACAATAAATTTGTGTGCCACAAGTCATTGTTCTAGACTATCACATGTCCTCTTCTTGCCATGTCATGTTATGTGTCATATTCTCATTCATCCACCACCCTTTCAGTGATTGGTTCACGTTTTCTCTATCGACCAAGAAAATAATGCCAAAGTGATTTTTATAAAGGATAGGGGTTCATGGACTTGCGTTTTTCGCATATTTACCACTGTAAAATTTTAAGGCTTAGGTGTTTGAATTTAAAATAAAGGGGATTTTACGTGATGATTTTCACCTTAGTCTTGAGGCCTCAAGATTCTTTGATACCTACACCGATGTAATACGGGGCAAGACTCTGATATCAGTAGCACTTGATAGGAAACTTCATGTTTCCTAATTAGTTACTAAATGTGGTTTTAATGGATCATTTTCCATGAAGAAAGTTTCAAATAACCACACATATTTTCAAAAGGATATATTCAAGGTCCAGGAGGGATATAGCTTCTCCTATGCTGCATTCAATAGTGAGGATACTTATTAGGGCCCTGCTAATGGGAACCAGAGTAATATAAGGCCCTTAGGACCTAGATACATATTATAGGTATTCTCGATTATGAACAAGTACAAAAGAATAGAACATGTTTTATAGAGGAGATCATTATTCTTAAAGTGGGTTATGGGTGTAGTATTAGGTTCTTTTGCAATAGGGACACGTCTCACACATATATGCTTGTAAGTGGGATATAAATGAGATAATGTGTTTTTGTATAACATGTAAGATCTAAGGGTTTCGACCATGGACAAAGAGAGATAATAATGGAAATATACCATAATAAAATATATAGATCTCACTCTCTTTGAACGTTATCTCAAACCAAAAATTTGGGCATTTAGAGGTGTCCTTTGTGTCCTAATGGAATATGGATATAATTATGAAGAATTATGTGCTACAGATGGATGTTATGGAATTTCAAATGGTAAAGGGAGAAAAAATTGTCCCTTCATCGTTATATGGAGCCCTTAAGGATTAAGAGCCATAGTAAATGTCATAAACTATATATAAGGTCCTTTGTAATGAATCTTTTTCTTTTCAGTGAGAGATGTGTTACATCATGTCTTTTTCTGAATTAGCGATGCATATCCAAACCTTACCAATGGTTAGGGGAGAAGTTCATAGAATTATAAAATAAATAAATTTTATTGCAATAAGAAGGAATGGTGAAGGCGTTGAAATACACCATAATCCCTATAAAATAAATCGTTTGGCTATCATGATAATGGGTGCCTTTAGGAATTTTTTTATAATACTAATGAGTAAGAAGGTCTTACCCACTATTCAGGAAGGAAATTTACATCTGAATTGCATAAGTGAAACTTACAACTACTATGGAACATGAATACTTCCAAAAAATACCGTGTGACTCCTCTATTAATCACAGTTTCACTTAAGTGTGATATGGCACTACTAGTTTACAGAACAGAGACTCTCAATTATTTGGCCCAAACAAATCTTTTATAACCTTGGTTTTATATGGGCATTATTAGCTAATTCTATGTATTAATATGTGTTTATAAGAATTGAAAATTATCAACCAGGAAATAGGATCAATGTTGATATTCAAGGGGTTATTATCAATAATGGGACCTTAAACAACAAGAAAGACCCTCTGGATGAAATTCTTGAACTCCAAATGAGATATTATCACAATTAGCAGTTTTTTTACACAACTTTAACCATGTCTATGGGATAACGTAAAGGATATGCTAACCCAAATAAATATATGTAGCGTCATGAGCTACGAACAAGTCCCTAAACCATGAAAAAGGCCTTATAAATTAAATGTTTTTTCCCTAATTTAGGTATGCATAAGAACATCTTTATTTCTATATCGAGGATGTCTCTTCTTGAGGAAATAAAGGGCTTCAAATTACCTATACATTTTTTGATCACATAGTTCACAATGTCATTTGAAAATGTCGTTCCAAAGTCCCACATAGAGTCTCTAAAGGAAATAAATAGGGTATAAATAAGAGAATGAGAGAAATGAGAGAGTTGAACGGAAAAGAAAATGATAAAGAAGGCAACCAAAAATGTCATATATATATATATATATATATATATATATATATATATATATATATATATATATAAATTAATTAACGAAATTAATATATTAAAGAAATTAATTTATTAATAAAATTAATTGATAAAAAATTTATTAAAATTAATAATTTTATTCCATAATAGTTAAACGATTCTTTATTATGATGGTTGATAAATGATTTAATTTAATTAAAAAAAATATATTCATAACTATCACTAATATTATTTAGTAATTTTAAAAGGTTTTATTCATAATTCTAAAATCGTTGATAATTTTAAAATTCTACGTTTTAGTTTATTGATTTTTTAGAATAGGTAATATAAATGGGAAATAAATTATTCATAAATTTTTTAATGATAAATGGATAAATTATTAATGATAATTAATGGAAAATAGTATTTAATTTTGGATATTAGTAATGTTTAAATTATTAATTTATTAGAAAAGGCAATATTAATGGATAATACATAATTCATAAAATGGATAATGTAATAGATTATGGAATTATTCTTAATAATTAAGGATAATGGAATATCTTATTGATTATAGATAATAGTAATTAGGAATTAACTTAATTTAAGAAATAATAGATATTTTAATTAAGAAATGATTAATGTTTAAAGATTAAGGAAGATGAGGTTTAATAAATGTTTCCATTGATTATTATAAAAGGTTGATCATTATTAAAGATTAAATGATGTTTAAAATATATTGTGCTTACGGTTAAAGGTTATTAAAAAGGAGATAGTTTAAGTTATAATCTAAAGGAAAAGACAATTAGGGATTAATATATTAATGAAAAATGATTTTAATAAGAATTTATACTCAAATTTGATGGATTAATATTAATATAATTCCAAGACAATGAGAGAGAAGGAGGGAGGAATGATGGAAAAAAGGTGGAGATAGACATCAAAAATAGGAAAATAAAGGGGTTGAGAATGTAAGAGAAGGAAAAGAGGAAAATGGAGAGCAATAGATAAGAAGGATGAAGGATAAAAGGGTAGGAAGGTAGCAGTTAGGTATGAGTATGATTGTTGTTTAAGTTCCTAATCCAATTGTTGCTTATTTTCGAGTCATCATCACAGTTAAGGTTATCATGGTGGTTACCTATATCTATAGCTTCCCTAAATTTCATGCGGTGATAGTGATCAATTTTAGCCACCACACAAGAGTTTTCAATACAGATATGATGGTTGGTTTTACTGGAGTGTTCAGCGAGAGCGAAGGTTTTAAGGCGTTTATGTTTTATATTAGCAGCATGTTCTTGAATTCGTGTTAAGATAGGTCAACCAGTTTCCCCAATGTATGGTTTTCCACATGAACATGGAATCAATTAAACTCTTGTGTGGCATCTAGGGTAAGTCATATCTTTGACAGATTTGAGACACTTCCTAATAGTATTCATGGGTTTAAAAGTTGTTTTTATATTGTTCTTAGTTAAAATATGAGATATTTATCCCTAATGCCCGATATGTAGGGTAGGTGATGTTTTCCCATCATATCATCCATTTTTAGTTTATTTTTAGTGCAATTTTCATAATTCGAGAAGCTTTGATAACTTGTTTTATTTTATATCCTATATGAGGTTTTGATATTAATGTTTAATCCTAGGATGATGAGTATGGTTAATTAAGGAGAAAAAGGGACATATTACATAAATCAATATTATAGGGCTAAGGAGAAGAAATATGGTCATGAACCACTATGCATGAAATTTGAAAGGGTTTGTTAGCCACAGAGTAGGATACATATCCCATATAGAGATTTTAATTTTGAAGGATGTGTAAAAAGTCTTTCAACACGGTAATATGGGAACAACTACATTCCTTTTCACACTAGATGCTTTATGAGGCAACCCATGGTCCAAGGAAAAAAACACTATTGTATTACATATTAAACAATGCTTCTATGGCTCATGAATGGTGTATATGATATAAATACACCATATAATATCTATAAATGGAATATTTAACCCATAATTATAAGATGGATCAAGAGGTTTGGAACACTAGAGACTTGTATCAACACCCTACACATGGTGAAAGGACAATCACTATGGGCTAAAAGGTATTTTTAGCCCTCATGATCATATGTCTCAACTATACATTCCTTGTTATCATTCAATGAAATGACTGTTTGTAGGAATTTATACCATCATCTTATATAGTAACTAGATATATTAAGAGATTATAATTTAGTATTCAAGTACAAAATTCATCTATCGAAATATAATATAATCCTCTAGTCACTAAATTAAATTTATCTATTAGAAATATGCATCTAGGTGTTCCTAATATGAGACTCCTTTCACTTTAATATTAATACCTAGTGCGTTAAAACCTAAAATAGTGTTACTATTATACTTGTGGGGTAAATTTCACATTAATATGCGTGACATGGTATTTTAAGCACTTATTTTTGAATATTGAGCCCCAAAATCATATTTCAATACCTACGACATTAAGTTTTATCCTTGGACCATGGTTTGCATATTAAGAACCATAGTGTATATAATATACATTCAGGGAATTTTGGGCTTAAAATCAGACACCTACATAGAATAATAAAATAATAGTTAAATGAATTATGAATTTTTACACGGAAAGAAAGAAAACTATTTTTTAATCGGATTTTTGGCTTATCTCCTTATAGGCTTACTCAAATATCAAGTGTGGCCACTTTCGAGATGGAAAATTAAATTTTCAATTTAGCAAGTGCCCACTTTGCATACGTTTATGTAGAAACACACCAAACAAAATTGAAAATGCATAAATAATGTATGTTTCTTGAAAGAAACACATTTTATTAAAGTATTTTCAATTTTCTTTGGTATGAATCTAATAAAATTATTCATAATGAGAAATCATTTGATTCATTATTTGATTCCACATTTAGTGTGTTTGTATACTTGATATTTGAGTAAAACTATAAAGAGAAAATTAGAAAATACTATAAAAAATGAAAATTTCCTATTCTTCCCCTCCAAAAATGTTTACCCTTGATATGATATCATCATGTTTACTCATATTTATTCTTTTAGTTATTATTTTTTAGCATATTTTTATATTTAAGGCAACATTTTACCTTGAGATTTCCCTAATGGTAATGTCTGCCATATGACCATTGATAATTCTCTATAACCCATCCATAGTGAGAAAAATATCTTAATTAGGTACACTCAATGCTGAAGTATCCCCTCTAAACGGTATGCTTAATTTCTCAAGAAATCATTTTTATCCCATATCCCTTGTAATCCTCATGTAGTCAAACTATAACTTATTCTCCTTACTTTAACATGGTCATGACTCCAGTGTCCATTCTTAGAATGGAAAGCCTCCTATATGATACCATATCCCATTCAATGTTTGAGGATCCCTTATGGTGTTTTTATGAGGTTCGTTGAGGTGATATTCATGGATAAGAACCATAAAATACTTATATATACTTTGAGGCCCTTTATTTACTCTCGTTACTATGATTAAGACCTTAATACTAACAATTTAGACATAAATCTTATTAATGACATCATTATTCCTACAAGATATTAGATATCCCCTTTAGAGACAATACTACATGGTTCAAGTACACATTCATGGACCATGAGAATTTAAATGTTCATTTAGATATTATGATAGTTTTTTTTCTCTTGTTATTATGATCCAAGTGTCAAGGAACATTGATTGTGTCTAAATTATTATAGTTACCCACATATCTCATTTAAAGGATAAATATTATAATATTATATTGATAATTTATATCATAAAACTATTTCTTTGTTTTATTACCCATGGTCATGACTCCAAAACATATGCTTGGTATGGAAAATCTATTAATGGTTATCGTGTCCCATATGAAACCCAATGGTCTAGGTTTGTATAGTCCTTTGAGGCCTAATTTATGGAATGATGTCCTAGAAGCTTCAATTTTTGTAAAATGCATTAAATCCATCACTTCTGTGTAAAGCCCTGTAATGCAACTAGTATCCCACCTAAGAACAATGATACCTTCTATAGGATTTTTATGGTTATTTGAGTAATATTTCATGTCCAATGAAATTTAAAATATTTGTTTCTTTTAGATGATTCAAATACCGTAATTTAAAGTTAAGATAAAATATTTATTAAATTATAATATTTAATAAATATTAGAGACACTTAGAAATAGAATATTGTTAAAAATATATGAATCTAGAATAGTGTCGTAACTTAGGCTCTGAATTAGGAATAAAGTTAGTAGATTGGTTAGAAATTCATTTATTGTAAATGGACATTTGTTGTTTTATCAAGCAGTCCATAACTAAGTTTAGTTAGGATATGTAGCTTATAAATAGGTTATTTTCCTAATTGCAAATTAGTTGGAGCTTACTTGTGTAAACTCTTTCAATTTTTTATGTAATTTCTTTTCCATTATCAATAAAATTACGTGTTTGAGGACACTTCTGTATTTTTATGGTGTCATAGCTTCACTAATATAGCTGATAGGAGGAGTTACATGCAGGTTATGTATGTAGATGATTTGATTATCACTGGAAAAAATGATGATCACATTGCGCAGGTAAAAAAGGAGTTACATGCAGGTTTTAAGATGACATATTTGGGACTACTTCACTACTATATTGGAGTTGAAGTATTCCAACGTCGACATCATATCTTCATTTCTCAGAGTAAGTATGCAGCAAAATTTCTTTAGTGATTTGGAATGTAGGATTGCAAGCCTCTTCTTGCCCCCATGGAACAAAACTTGAAACTTTCAAAATTTGAAGGGGTGGAAATGGTGGATAGCACTACTTATCGACAATTTATTGGCATCCTGAATTATCTGAAAACTACTTGACCAGATATTTCATCTACTGCATCAACGACTTCTTACTTTGCTGCTATAGCTATTTCCCCTTCTCATACCTTTCCCGTAGTGACTACGATGAGGGTGCTACTTCTACAGGTTCTTCTAGTGGTGGTGCTATTACCGGTCTTTGCATCTGCCTTTTCTTCTACAACTCAACTACTTGGGTTAAACTAGAAACTATCTAGCTACCAGCTTCATTCAACTAGTGGGAAAGCTCATAACACAAAGACTAATCGCCCGGTTGGATTCTTCCCTACACCTACACACTTTCGAGTTTGATATCCATTGTATCGCTAAGTATCCTTCTTTAGAAATCCATCACTTTTCCCAACATCTATTCTGATTTTATCAACTCCCCTTATGATGTCAATATTATTCCGTTCTTTATGCAGTAACCATGATAAAACCACTGGAATGTGGCCAAAAGAGTTTTTTAATATATCCAAGGAATAAAATATTTTGGTATTCCTTACAAAAATATTAAAAAGTTTGTACTTGGTGGATTTTTCAGATGCCGAATTAAGTATTGATGATAGGGCATCAAGCTCATGTTATTTAATGAACATCGGGTCAACTACAGTGTCCTAGAGTTGCAAGAAGCAAGCTACGGTGGCCACTTCTTCTGCAGGAGTAGAGTACATATAAGCATGGGAAGAAACATGTGATATTATTTGGTTGCATAGAATTTTACAAGACTTTGGAATTCCTCTAGCGAAAGCTACATCGTTATAAATCGACAACGAGTCAACAATAAAGCTTTCCAAGAATCTTGTTTTTCATTCAAATAAAAAGCATGTGGACACCAAGTATCATCATATCAGATAATTGATTGTAAAGGATGTCATCAAGCCAATTTATTGTCCTTTAGAAGATCATACCTACGATATCTTCACCAAACCTCTTGGCAGAATAAAATTTACTAAGTTCAGGAATGAACATTGTATATGTTTTAATGCATCTTTGGATCATAGGGGGGAATGTTACATGATACAAATATCATATTTTAATTTTAGGATAAAATATTTATTAAATTAGAATATTTAATAAATATTAGAGACACTGAGAAATATAACATTGTTAAAAGGATAAGACTCTAGAATAGTGTCGTATCTTAGCCTCCAAATTAGGAATAAAGTTAGTAGATTGACTAGAAGGTCATTTATTGTAAATGGACACCTACTTTTTTATCAAGTGGTCCATAAATAAATTAATTTAGGACGTGTAGCTTATAAATAGATTATTTTCCTAATTGTAAATAAATTGGAGTTTACCTGTGTAAACTCTTTCAATTTTTTATGTAATTTCCTTTCCATTTCAATAAAATTATGTGTCTTAGGACACTTCTGTATTAGTTTCCCTATTAATGACCTTATTTTCTTGTTACATTCCATGTTAGGGCCCTTTGAACCATACTAATAATGAAAAATATCCTAATGGAACTATGATATCTCTCATAATAAACAATTCCCTCCTAGAAGGATGTTATTTTAGTTCATGGAAATTATGATGCCATATTACCTAAATAATACATAATGAATATCTAAATATATGGATTTCTTCCCCAACATGATTAAATATGTGAACCATTACCTTTATGCAACAAATTTTCTAGTGATAACTATATCTCACTTGAAGTATAATGACCACCTACAGCACAAATGTATGTGGCTTATGACATTCTTTGTCCCCATTGAATATTAAATGGCTTTTTAGGTACACAAAGATCATTATATTCATCCCTTGAACATTTATAATTCCTTTACATACCCATAATTAGTGTAAAGGACTTAATAATGGTACCTTTAATCCAATCATCTGCTTAATATTATGTCTAAATGATATGTATAGTGTTTTGAGGTCATGTTCTTGGAAAATGACTGATAGAAATCAATTTATTGTATTAGTAACATCCTTTCTTCCCTTTTATTATGGTAAAATCCTTATGAACCATCCTTAACACATAAAAAATATTTATCATGCTTAATTATCGCTCGTATGTCAAATATCCACTTTAAAGGATCTATATTATGGTTTTATACCTTAATCATTTCCTGTTAGTTTTTAAATATATATTTTGAACCTAACTGACTCGATTTTTTTTCGAAAAATAGTTAAGGATATCAAACCCATTCCTAATACACACAACCTTATAAATACTCTAGCATTTGAATTTAAGGATAATGATTCCCTATGTAGAGAAAGAGTTTTGATTTCCCACAATGGTGTGTGAATATGTGGACCTTTCAAATCCCAAAGTGGATCATAATCAGGTCTGTGAGTGAGGAATAAGAGTAAATGTGGAGGATGAATAAATAGATAATAAATGAACAAAATAAAAAACTTGAAAGGTTAGCTGAATCCTACAAGTATATAAACGTATAGTAAAATTATTAAAGTGAAATAATTAATAATCTAAGGATCTAATATAATAATTATTAATTAATAATATGACTACTTTTTGGTTTTTTACTCTTTCTCGTGACCTTTTTCAATACATATTTCATTAATTAAGGGAATTACTTTGATTATATGGTATTAAAATGACTTTGAGACCTATGCCTACTATGCAATGGTCCATAAAAATCATGATGTTCTTCTTAGAGGAAAAATATCTCCTTTGGAGGTCTTGTATACAACTTTCAAGATTTTTTTATGGCCCATGAGACCTAGAAACATCATTCAGAGTCTAATCAAGTGTTTTTTTCTACAATTACAATAATTAAATTCTTTATTCCCATTCCTTATATACATAACCTCCTAGATATTGAAATAAAGGAAAAATATGTCTATTATAGTAAAAATGTGGTAGTTTGCAGTATTCATCATAGCGCAAACATTCATTTTATATTCATTTCAAAACAATAATGTCTATGTGCATAACCATGAAAGCATAATAACATAAGCATTGTTGAAAATTTAGGATCATCCCTATGAGTTAAAGGCTGCTAGAAATGGATGCCAAGGTAGTATGTTATTGAAATACTAGTAGTCTTACTCTTTCATTTTAAAATAAAATCCATGAAATTAGAAATATGTACAAAATATTATTGTTTGCATGCACTTTTCCCTACTTATTTAAAAAAAAATTGTCGTAGCCTAGGTGTAATTTGAAAGGAACCAGCGTGATTCTCAATGGATTTCAAATTTTTTTTAAATAATTCATCTGAACTCTTCATGACATATGATGCAGGGAAACCCTACAATACCCACAATCTTCCCCAATTTCATGCACATAAAAATGCAATTCCAAATTCATTCCAAGTAATTCCATTCACTGGGAAATTTCATAAACCTTTGCGGAAGCTCAAAAATTAATCTTTGAATAGATTACTCTCACCTTGAAGAAATTCCATAAATACTAACTTCGTTGTATAGAATCACCAATACAACCTTTAACTAACACCCATTGGTCTCATTTTTAAAACTCAAACTTTATAATCAAAACCATATATTGATATCCAATCTAATCTCTTTTTAAAGTTCATGGGACATTTGCCTCATACTAATTCAATTCGTCAACCAAGGTTTGAATTATATATGCGCCCTTCACTGTTTAACTTACCAAGCTCATGACAGCGCAATCCATAGAAGGTTTAGATTTTTGATTAGAAATCGAATCCAACATTACATACCTGCCATTTCCATGGTGGATATTCATTGTGCTTCCAACTTTAGAAATCCGGCAAATATCGCATTTCCAAAAAACACAACTTTTGAATGCGTTCAATGCTTAACACACTATAGATGCAAATCTTACACTTAGGCCTTCGTATCAACGTGGCTTCAGTTCCTTATTGAGAAAGTTTGCACCCAATTTCAACACAGAGTCTGCCCTACATGTGCTCTAAATCAACACCGAATTCTCTTATGTGTGTGCTCCTTTTCAAACAAATTTGGACTACGTTCCCTTCAGGATTAGTCTCAAATGACATTGTGTCACAAACATAAGTTAATGCAGATAATACCAATAAATCAGTCGTTGTGATATGACTTGTGCCTTCATAAAAACCCATCAATTCTTATTGAAACAACTCATCGATTCTCAATAGAATCTTCACACAGATGAGATGCATGTAATCTATCAACAAAGACCATGGATCAAATGCGTTTCAATTTAATCTTGTAGACATAACTCTACGTACTTCAGTGTTTAGTAAACCAACGAATCTTACGTTGATCCGCTCAAGTCGCTGGTTCATTCTACCCTTTCTTAACGCCTTCCTCTGCATTAAAAATTGGAATCGATGTCAATACCATCAACTATCCAGTGCTTGCATAAACAGATTTGGATTTTAACTCAATAAATTCAGTGCTCCTCTCTGGCACGATTTCTTCTGTGTCCAGATTTGGATCAACCTCTGCACATCGACTCAATCAGCGCTAAGATAATTAATTCCAGAAAGTAGATTAAATTTCCTTCCTTCAAACGTGTCTTAACCTGATATCAAATTATCAATTGGAATTGACATTTATTCAAAGGCAATTGCTGAAACTGATATCGATTATCAGAACTGGTATTGATTCCTGTGAATCGAACCGAATTAATTCAAACAAACTCTTACCAATCACCTAATGTAAAATTCATTCATTTTTTCCATATAAAGACTGAAACGCCATTGAATTATAAAGTCTTCTCTCAAAAAAAACATGCAGCAATTTATCCTGCATTTGAAGTGCCCCCATCGCAATCTAGCAATCATATACTGTCTAAATCGATACTAAACTCCATTACACTTACACAAGAAATAAATCATTAATTCAAAAAGGATCGAATTCCCCTTCATCCATTGAATGCACAATTTCAATTCTACACAAACTCAATAATGGGCATAAACTTCAGAAAATCAAATGTTGTATTAATACACACAACACTTACATAACAATCTCCTTTCTTCGCCTAATTTCCAAATCATCTGCCCTTTTACAATCTGTCCAAAGGCTTCCAAGTAGAAACCCCTATTCTCTACTCTATTTCTCTACTCACACTCTCACTGATTTTAATTCCTTTGAGGCTTGATAATTTATACAATTTTAAAATGATCTAATTTAAGTTCAATCCCTTCAACTTCTCAACAAAATCCTAAAATCACTCTTGAATCACTAAGGATCCTCTCTCACCCATAATTAATGAAACTAATTTCTAAATTAATATTTATAAAAATATCTCATCTCTTTACATCCTCAACTGATCAATCCTCTCATATTCTCAAACATTTAAGAATTATTTACAATATTTAATTAAAAATACATAAAACCCACTCAAATCATTCATAAAAATCTAGCTCTTCTAAAAACTTAAAAACCTCTAAGTTTCAATAAAATACAAAGTATTTCTCTTTGGCTAATGCTCCTGCATCAACATCATAACTTCAAAATTATCTATTGCCACTTTTTCTACCATCATTATCGTGCAAGAAACCTTTTATTTTTAGCAATGTTAAATTTCTTCTTTAAGAAAAATGATACTGAAATATACCTTTGATATTATATATTGTTAATAATTACTTATGTATAGTATAGTACTTATGTATTATCCTCTATTTCTTTATCCCATATTTTATTATTTAATTTAGATACGATAACTTTTTTAATGGTATGAATACTCTTGGGTAATAAAAAATCTAAACCAAAATTTTACTTTAGATGGAGTTTCGATAGATCATAAGAAGCCTCATTTACTTCAAATGAGTTCTAGTCTTTATGTACCTCAAAAAGGAAAAGACTAAACTCTATGAGGCGGGTAGGATAAGGTGTAATGACTTTGGTTTAGGTTTATAAAATATAATATCTTTTAAATTTCTGTAAATTCCTCCATGATCCTTTATATATATTGTAAAACTATACTTCTTACAAATATAATAAAATAGGAGTGATGAACGTTTCAAAGTATAGTTTATTTTCTCCCACGATCAAAATTCCACTGATTTACATTTTTTTTCAAAAAAAAATTAAGCTTTGAATTTTCCATTATTCCTTTTCTCATTTTTATTTTCCATTGGAAACATGTGATAAAGGTTGAATCTGACTCATTTATATGAAAATTTCTTCTAAATGTTTATTATTCTAAATTAAACTACTAGAAATAATAGCTTTCTATTTGATTATACCATAACCTATTTTTTTATTTATTTTTATTATATATATATATATATGTTAGAAAATATTTTTTTTATAATTCTTAGTTTATTATGAAAAATAAATAGACACCTTACTATAATAATAATTTTATTAGGGTAATAGAGAAGGATGATAAATTTTCAAGTTAAAATAGTGCATGAATAACTTAGGTCTCCCAATTATGTCTTTAACTTTCAATTTAAACATTAAAAATCTAACACTAACGAAAATAATTAATCATCTTATATATTATAATTACTCTATTCTCTCCCATATTTAAAAGTTATGAACATAGAAATAATATTACCATATACCTTTATCACAAAAATCGCCAACTCAAAATGAACCTTCAACTCTTCCAAACTATTATGATGAGAACTTCATTAAATTTCTTTCTAAAACATTCATTTTCGTGGTTGTTTCCGCCATACCTCCACTATGTTTCCTGCAGTCCTCCATGCACCCAGCCGAGAGTCCAAAACCAGTGTCGTAGTCCTGACTGATCCTAAAAATCAAAAGATAGAACATCAGGCCATTAAATGGGAAGATCTGACTTTCCCAGAACACTGGACAGTTCCGAACCCTAAGCCTCTCACTGTACAGAAAATAGCCTCTGCCAACATTACAGAGAATCAATCCTCAGCTATCCTGTCTTTTCCCAGAAGGTCAACCATAGACAGAAGAAGGATTGAAGAAGCTTGCAAGAAGTCTCCTATGTATATACCTCCATATTATATAGATACTGGTTGCAGTTCAATTGTTTCTAAATGTAGACATGTAGCTTTGTTTGAGTTCGCTCAGTTTGTTAATTTTCAGCCCCTGAGTGTCCAATGCCCGCAATGCAAACATCATGTTAATTTGCAGAGTCTTGCCTATACTTTTCTTCATGAGAACCATAATAATAGGACTGGTGAAGCTCCTCCCGCGTCTTCTCCACACCCATGTCCTAATCCAAAATGCTCTGACATTCCATTCCCTCATGAGGATGAGCATGTTCTTATGATGCATCTTATTCCACAATTGGAAGATGAGGATCCAAGACTCACAGAGATTCTAACGAATCAGAGACCAGCAAATAGTCCAAGATATGGATTGGGCTACATTGAACAAACAAATTAGTTGATCCCTGAATGCAGATTCAGAGATTTACCTCCAGGAACTAAGTACCATCAGTGCTTGAATTCCAAAAGTTTTATACTTTAATGGATGGTTGTTTAAAACATGAGATCCCTGCTAAATGGATGAAACAGATGTTGAATTGGGATCTATTCACCAATCCACAGGCTGATGCATTTGCAGAAGTTTTCCCAAAGGAAGAAAAGATGAAGATGGTTGTAGAATGAAAAACTTATATGGAAGAAGAGAATGTTTGGATTTCATTCTATTCATGGAAGAAGAAGATGGAATCTGAAGTGGTTTTGATGGCAGATTCAGTTGTCTCTTCTTCACATGACTGGACTGCACCAGATGGTAGTAAGATTGAGACCTCCACTACCTATCCTCCTTTCAAAAGCATTGTCCTAGGAGAAGGAAAAAATCCAGCACATGCATATCCTCTCGTTCAGAGAGATAATGCACTTATGGGTACAGACGGTAGAATAAAAAAAGTGTCTGAGCAGATAAATTGGACAAATACTGCTCTAACTGGTCTGGAGAAGAATGTTGCAAAAACTGTCCTGGTTAAGGATCAAATTGATTCAGTCCAAGTTTCTGTAAATGATGTACATAGAGTTTTAAATTCAGTCTAGTGTGATTTGCAAGTAGTTAGACATATTTCAGAAAAATCATTTGAAAAATTTGAACATGTGGAAAATTGTATTATAGAGTAGTCTATTTCCACACGGGAGTCAGTCACACATTTGTCTGACAAGTTTGACAGATTAGGTTTAAAGAAAGAAAACAAACCTATTCTGCTTTCTTTCTTAACTAAAGGAAAGAGTGTACATCCTCATGAGTTTGAAAATCCTATCTCTCAATTTCCTCATCTCTTTCCTAAAGAAGTGCCTCAGCTAGCCCAGCAGTCTAAGTCCAAGCCAGAAGAAAAGTCTGAAAAAATAACGATAGCCCAAGCTCTAGAAATCTCAGATTCTGAAAAACATGCTTTTCCCATATATGAGCCTTTGGAACCACAGTTTACTAGACATGCTGCCCCTGACCTCTATGGTGCAGGAAAGATTCTAGCCCGAGAGACTTTCCATGAAGGGAGCCATAAGGAGTGGAATATTGATGGCATATCTGCAGCACAGATCAGGCAATTGCTTGATCAAATTATTATTGAATATAAACTGATGTGTGTAGAAGGTAAGAGTGAAGTAGAAGCATGCAAAACACTTATTCAATGTTTTACTGGCACTCTGGCTAGATGGTGGGAGTCAGAGTCATCCCCTGTTATGTTAGATAAAATGGAAAAAGAGGTGTTGAAAGATGAACAGGGTGATGTCAAATTTAATGATGATGGCATAGCACAGAATAACATGATTGGTGCACTCATTGCACTAATACAGGAGCACTTTTGTGGTGCAGAATTTGCACTTAGTGATAAAAATGAAATGATCCTGATGAATTTAAAGTGCAATAATATTAACCAATTTGAAGACTTCCACAGAGACTGGATTGAGCGCATATTTTTTTGTCAAGGATCCAAATAATATTTTATGGAAACAAGTATATCTTGCAGCTTTACCATCAAAGCTGGTTGATATACTGAAGTTGCAAGAAGCTTTCCCTCTACCACTTGAAGTTTATGTTTGGGGAGACTTCTATGCTATAATTACTAAAGTCTTGATTTATTTATGTACCAATTCTAAGATGAAAAAGTCTATAGATAAATTAAATATACTTCCTGGTACAAATTCTTTCTGTGGTAGATATGGAATAACCGTTGATGATCCTTTGGTGCATCGCAGAAAGCATAAGAGGCATGCAAAGAAGGCTTAGAAAAGAAGTAAAGCCTCCACCTACAGATTGAGCTCAGGAAAAACACGAGAGCTCCGAAAGCCTAAATAATCTAGAAGGCCAAAAGAAAGAAGAGGACATTACCTCTATAAGCCAAAGACACACTACTACCAGCCTCATGACATTCGTCCCAAAGATGTCAAAATTGCCAGAATGAAAGAAGTAGTCTGTTGGTTGTGTGGTCAACCCGGTCACACTTCAAATATGTCTCCTACAGCTCTAGAATCTAAAAGAGGATTGGGTAAAAAATCCCAAAAGAATAAACATCCATCTACTAGTGCTACAGCCCCTACTATCACAGTTAAAACTGAGCCTAGATGTGCCTACTGTCATTCCTCTTTTCATAAAACTGCTGACTGTCATACTCGTTCTAGTCTCCAAATCCAACAACATGCCAAACAATCCTCTGCCTCTTCCTCTTCAGATGACTATTCCTCCTGTTCTTCCAAGGAACAAGTCAATATGTATTGTCAATGTTCTGACTCAGACGCCTATCATTTTTCTGACTCTGATTCAGATTATTTTTCTTCTGCTGAAGAAGAACTTCCCCATGTTCTCATGGCTCAAGTTTATGATGATGATCTTAAAGTTTTTTCTCAGATCTGAGCCATGGATGAAGGTGATCTCAAAGCTGCCCTTATATCCGCTTACATGAAGAACATGCCTGGTTCTTCCAATTCTTCCTCTAGTTCTTCTGCCAAGAAGCCCAACTTTGTTGAAGCTTCCTATCAAAGAAACACCAAAACGTATCTCCAACACAATTCTAACAAAGTTTGTGCACTCACTTTGGGGGAGGTGAGTAAGGAGATACATGATTTAAAAACAGAAATACGCAGTATGAAAAATGAACTCTTTGTCCTGAAAACACAAATGAATCAGTCAGCATCTTCTTCTACAAATGTTTCAGGCAAGCAGACAAATTATACACTTCATACTACTCCTAAAGCTGAACTACAACTTGCCACTGGAAAATTTGATCCTTCATCAGGCTTTAGTGAAATCAAGGACATGCAAGTCCTCACTATTCAATACCAACAACACCATGTACATGTAAATCTCTCTATTGCTGGTCATACTTACAAGGTTACGGCACTTATTGATTCTGGATCAGATATTAACCTTTTTTCCAAAATAATAATCCCTTCAAAATACTGGACCACAGCCAAGAAGGAAGTAATGGGATTAGGAAAAAAGAAGTTGAAATTTGAAGTCTCCAAAGCTGCAGTTTGCTTTGATTCAAAATGTGTTAAACTTTCCTTTGCAGTTTCTGATATTCTGGTTGACTGTATATTAGGAAATATATTTTTAGCAGCAGTAGAACCACATGGGTCTTTCAGATTCCCTGACAAATCTTCAGGGTATTTTATTACTATTTCTGGAGAGAGAATTGAATTGCCTTATATATCCAGACCCAGAATTTCACCCATGGTGCAGGCTATGAAAGAGATTCACAAAGCTGAAAAAAGCCTAGAAGAACTCAAAGACCACAAAGGGATTATCAAGATTGAAGAACAGTTGAGTTCTCCAGAGGTCTAGAAAAATATCTCTTAGATTCAGAAAGAATTTGAAGAAACATGTTCCTCAGAGGAACCCAATGCATTTTGGCATCGGAAGCAGCATTGTGTTGAACTACCTTAAAAGGAAGGTTACACTGGAAGACCTTGTTAGTCAAGAGCCATTTCCATGTCTGTAGAACACAGATAACTCTGCGAGAAGGAGATTGAACAGCTTCTTCAAAAGAAGCTCATCAGAGAATCCAGCAGCCCTTGGAACTGATATGGGTTCTATGTCAACAAAAGAAGTGAACAAATCAGAGGAGTTCGTAGACTGGTAATAAATTACAAGCCTCTAAATAATGTTCTAGCAAATGACACTTATCTGATCCCTCATAAAGGTGATCTGATGAGAAGGATTTCAGGAGCCAAGGACTTCTCTAAGTTCGATCTAGAGTCTGGCTTCTAGCAAGTTGCTATTACAGAAGGTGATAAATGGAAGACAGCATTTAGTGTTCCTCATGGACATTATGAATGTAATGTAATGCCATTCGGTCTAAAACGTGCGCCTTCAAAGTTTCAGAAGGTAATGGACTCCATATTTAAACCCTATGATGAATGGTTACTTGCCTATATTGATGATCTGCTCATTTTTTCTAAGAATTTGCAAGACCACTTCAAGCACCTGAAGATTTTTATAAACTTGGTCCAGAGAAATGGTTTAGTCTTGAGTAAGAAAAAGATGGAACTCTGCAAGACTAAAATTAAGTTTTTAGGGCGCGAGATTGAAAATGGAGAAATTGCTATTCAGAATCATGCACTTGAATTTGCTGACAAGTTTCCTGATGTCATTCTTGAAAAAACTCAATTGTAGAGGTTCTTAGGATGTTTAAATTATGTTAGAAGTTTCTATCCTTTGTGTGCCATTGATAGGTCTCTTCTCAATCAGAGACTCAGGAAAAATCCCAAACCTTGGACAGAAAAACATACTCAGGCAGTGAAAGAAATCAAATCCAAGGTTAGAAATCTCCCTATCTTACATGTTGCAGATGATAATGCTTATAAAATTGCTGAAACAGATGCAAGAAACAATTGTTGGGGAGGTGTCTTAAAGCAGAAGCCGAATGAAGAAAGTCCCAAAGAGCAAGAACAGGTTGTCCATTTTGTTTCTGGTGTTTGGAGCAAGGCAGAGTTGAATTATGCTCCAATTGAGAAAGAGGTGAAGGCAGCCTGGAATTGTATTAGTAAATTTTCAATTCATTTGGCTAATAAACATTTTCTACTCAGAACTGATGCAAAGGCCGTGGAGAAAGTTATTACTAAAGTGATAAAGAACCCAGAAGATGCAAAGTTTGCTAGATGGCAAGCTCTCTTTGCATATTTTGATTTTAAAGTTGAACATATTAGGGGTTCTGATAATTGTCTTCTAGATTTTCTGAGTAGAGAATATATCCAGCACCAAGAATAGAAGAATGATCCTGAGAAAGAAGAAATACATTGTATGGTCATTCTTACAGAATGGAATCAGGCCAATCAAAGAGAAGAAATCAGATATATTCCAGATGAAGAATCATGGCTTGTTTATGCAGAAAAATGGAGGTCAACCTGGCAACTCCGAAACACACAAGTGCTCGATGCAAATCTACAGAGTCATAATGAAATCCAGCATTTTGTACCTGAGAGGAGGGTGTACCCTAAAGGAAGCCGGTGGATACATGACATGATGTATTCACACAGCATGATGGCTTCAGAAGAAGTAGAATGGTCACTCTCACAAGACTTTTGGGACCTCTCCGTCATTTGTACTGGTGGTGGAGATAGATCAAAAGTTTACTATAAGTCTTATACCATAAACAGGACAAGGAATCCTAGCCAATATACAAGCGGGAAATTTCAAACATGGCCAGAAAACAATCCAAGCCTTAGTTTTCCTGACACTGTTTATGATTTTGCAGGATACAGGAGGCTGTGGTGGGACCTATTAAATAAATATGGTCGAGGAGAAACCCACTACACTAAGTTGAAATTTGCTCCTACTTGGATAGATTCACGAGAACCCGCTGTACCTTGATTATCTGACTGGTGGCATCATTAAGGTGTTAGTCCTTTCAGTATGGATCCAAACTATTATGAAACCTACTACCGTAGGTTTTGTACTGATTGTATCGAAGGCCCAGCTGAAGAATTGTTCCACTATCCCTGTCAAAAAGTAGGAGAAATTGCAGGACTTGAGTTTAAAATGATAAATCCCATATTAAAGTCCTACATGCAGATGCACTATTAGTGGCTCGTCATGACCAAGATCAAGCACCAAATCATCCTTAACAAACCTATGATCGTCTGACGTATCTACACCAAGGCATGGGATGATGAGTTTTATAATCTAAGATATCCTAATATTACAATCTTGGATCCGCTGGCGGCATCTGCCAGTACAAGTGGTCCTCAGGAGCCCCACTAAAAAAGCTTTCCCTGTGTAATAATGGTACCTAGTCACGGGTCCATAGTGACAGAGCTTTTCACGGAGGCTTTTCATCTGTCCGAGAAGTATCTCCTCTGTATTAAATTATTTTGTTTCCTCGTGGGCCTTGCACTTAAAGGCATCCATAGTGTACATACACCCACTTTCACATGTATGTGTCGGTAAGTCGAATCTCCGTGCAGATGTCACCTCTCGGTGTTACCCGAAAATGATGATCCGCTTGCCAAGTGTCAATAATTGGATGGTCTACAGGAATACTTGTCCCCCTTTCCAATCTATATAAGGAAGGGTAAGGCTCATTCACAACCATCGGCATTTGGAGTTTGATTCTTTGTGTTTTTAGAGTCTGAGTTTTTCTCCCCGCTCTGCATCTGCGCAATCTTTGCGATCTGCTTGCATCACGGAGTCTTGACTCACAGTCCTTAGGAGAACTGAGAAGCCTGTGGGTCTATGTGCTCGGCATAGATCAGAACCTAAAGTGGCCAGTTCTTTAGATCGAGTCAGTCTGTGTGTTTATGTTTTGTGTGCATAAGTAAAGCTCTGAGACAGAGTCTGTAAATTGGCCAGAAAGCCTCCGGTAACGATCGCTCTTTATGAGTATCATAAGTCCAGTAAAAGCCATTACAGTCGATCTCTGATACAGACACTTGAATCCATATCAGTCTGTAAAGCATTCTGCTATTAATAAAAGAGAGAATTTTTTTATTTTTTATTCCGCATTTTTTAGTACTGTCACTCTGAGTTTATATTACTGTTAAGATACTTGCATTGCTTGAAAGTTTGCCATAAGTTTTCCTGAGGTTCGCGAAACAAGTGAGGGACGCCAAGGCCATGTGAAGGCGAGGGAAGCCGTTGAGAAGGTCGCCAGTTGCGTGAAGCTTCAGTAGGTTCGTGTAGGGGTTCACAATTGGGATCATATAAAGCAGTGTTCAGAGAAACTTAACAAGGCCAAGTCTGCCCGTTGAGGCCAGCAAGCAAGCTTTTGAGAAGCCTCTGCTAGAAATTGGTGGGATTAGGAACAAAGAAGTTGAAATTGGAAGTCTTTGAAGCTGTTGTTTGCTTTGATTCAAAATGTGTTAAACTTTCCTTTGCAGTTTCTGATATTCTGGCTGACTGTATATTAGGAAATATATTTTTAGTAGTAGTAGAACCACATGGGTCTTTCAGATTCCCTGACAAATCTTCAGGGTATTTTATTACTATTTCTGGAGAGAGAATTGAATTGCCTTATATATCCAGAACTAGAATTTCACCCATGTTGCAGGCTATGCAAGAGATTCACAAAGCTGATAAAATCTTGGCAGAACTCAAAGACCACAAAGGGATTATCAAGATTGAAGAACAGTTGCGTTCTCCAGAGGTCCAGAAAAATATCTCTTAGATTCAGAAAGAATTTGAAGAAACATGTTGCTCGGAGGAACCCAATGCATTTTGGCATCGGAAGCAACATTGTGTGGAACTACCTTACAAGGAAGGTTACACTTGCAGACCTTGTAAGTCAAGAGCCATTTCCATGTCTGTATAATAGAGACAACTCTGCCAGAAGGAGATTGAACAGCTTATTCAAAAGAAGCTCAACAGAGAATCCAGTAGCCCTTGGAACTGTTATGGGTTCTATGTCAACAAAAGAAGTGAACAAATCAGAGGAGTTCCTAGACTGGTAATAAATTACAAGCCTCTGAATAATGTTCTAGCAGATGACACTTATCTGATCCCTCATAAAGGTGATCTCATGAGAAGGATTTCAGGAGCCAAGGTCTTCTGTAAGTTCGATCTAAAGTCTGGCTTCTGGCAAGTTGCTATTGCAGAAGGTGATAGATGGAAGATAACATTCAGTGTTCCTCATGGACACTATGAATGGAATCTAATGCCATTCGGTCTAAAACATGTGCCTTCAAAGTTTCAGAAGGTAATGGACTCCATCTTTAAACCCTATGATGAATGGTTACTTGCCTATATTGATGATCTGCTCATTTTTTCCAAGAATTTGCAAGACCACTTCAGGCACCTGAAGATTTTTATGAAGTTGGTCCAAAGAAATGGTTTAGTCTTGAGTAAGAGAAAGATGGAACTCTGCAAGACTAAAATTAAGTTTTTAGGGCACGAGATTGAAAATGGAGAATTGCTATTCAGAATCATGCACTTAAATTTGCTGACAAGTTTCTTGATGTCATTCTTGACAAAAATCAATTGCAGAGGTTCTTAGGATGTTTAAATTATGTTAGCAGTTTCTATCCTTTATGTGCCATTGATAGGTCTCTGCTCAATCAGAGACTCAGGAAAAATCCCAGACCTTGGACAGAAAAACATACTCAGACAGTGAAAGAAATCAAATCCAAGGTTAGAAATCTCCCTATCTTACATGTTGCAGATGATAATGCTTATAAAATTGTTGAAATAGATGCAAGCAACATTGGTTGGGGAGGTGTCTTAAAGCAGAAGCCAAATGAAGAAAGTCCAAAAGAGCAAGAACATGTTGTCCAGTTTGTTTCTGGTGTTTGGAGCAAGGCAGATTTGAATTATGCTCCAATTGAGAAAGAGATAAAGGCAGCTTGGAATTGTATTAGTAAATTTTCAATTCATTTGGCTAATAAACATTTTCTGCTCAGAACTAATGCAAAGGCCCTGGAGAAAGTTATTACTAAAGTGATAAAGAACCCAGAAGATGCAAAGTTTGCTAGATGGCAGGCTCTCTTTGCATATTTTGATTTTAAAGTTGAACATATTAGGGGTTCTGATAATTGTCTTCCAGATTTCCTGAGTAGAGAATATATCCAGCACCAAGAACAAAAGAATGATCCTGAGAAAGAAGAAATATATTGTATGGTCATTCTTATAGAATGGAATCAGGCCAATCAAAGAGAAGAAATCAGATATATTCCAGATGAAGAATCATGGCCTGTTTATGCAGAAAAATGGAGGCCAACCTGGCAACTCCGAAACACACAAGTGCTCGATGCAAATCTACAGAGTCATAATGACATCCAGCATTTTGTACCTGAGAGGAGGGTGTACCCTAAAGGAAGCCGGTGGATACATGACATGATGTATTCACATAGCATGATGGCTTTAGAAGAAGCAGAACGATCACTCTCACAAGACTTTTGGGACCTCTCCGTCATTTGTACTGGTAGTGGAGATAGATCAAAATTTTACTATAAGTCTTACACCATAAACAGGACAAGGAATCCTGGCCAATATACAAGCGGGAAATTTCAAACATGGCCAGAAAACAATCCAAGCCTTATTTTTCCTGACACTGTTTATGATTTTGCAGGATATAGGAGGCTGTGGTGGGACCTATTAAATAAATATGGTCGAGGAGAAACCCACTACACTAAGTTGAAATTTGCTCCTACTTGGATAAATTCACGAGAACCTGTTGTACCTTGGTTATCTGACTGGTGGTATCATTATGGTGTTAGTCCTTTCAGTATGGATCCAAACTATTATGAAACCTACTATCGTATATTTTGTAATGATTGTATCGAAGGCCCAGCTGTAGAATGCTTCCACTATCCCTGTCAGAAAGTAGGAGAAATTGCAGGACTTGAGTTTAAAATGATAAATCCCATATTAAAGTCCTACATGCAGATGCACTATCAGTGGCTCGTCATGACCAAGATCAAGCACCAAATCATCCTTAACAAACCTATGATCGTCTGACGTATCTACACCAAGGCATGGGATGCAAATTAAATTTATTATTAATACATCCCTATGATAATTAACTGATCCATCTAAAATTAACCTCTCTTTTCATAACTTTCTAACCATATTATTTTCTTTAAACAATTCTATAAAATCATTTATAAAAATCTAAAAAAAAGTATTAATATATTAAAAAAAAAACGTATACCTTCGGTATAATAATTTAGTGTTGTTTCTGCACATTCTTGTAAAATATTTTTTAAAGTTGACGAAATAATAGATGATATTATTTTTTTGTGTAGAGCCACACATTTTACAACGGAGTATGAGAAGATGTGTAAATATGTCATGTATCCAATAAAATAATAATAATAATAATAATAATAAATAATGTCGCACAAAAAAATCTCCAAAATAATAATCTGTACTACAATTCAACACAAGAAACCATTCTCCAAAATATTTTAATATTTATTTTAATTAGGTATTTATAAAAATAATCTTTAAAAGGAAAAACCATATCCTACATATAAATTAAAATCTTTAAATACATAAAAAATTGCATGTCAAAATTGTAATATTTGAAAATGTAAATTTGATGTTGTTTTATTACAAATTTTGTTATCATGCCATGTAAAAAACATCATTAAATATAATATTAATATTAAAATATTATTATTATTATTATTATTACTATTACTATTATTAAGTCTAATATTAATATTTATATTACTAGATCTAATAACTTCGAATTAACAATTTGAGGAATGATTTGCAACACAAGGGATTCGATCTCGCTTAACGTGTGATAGATCAAGAGTTAGATGGATATAGTTATGCGGAGAAGCACATTATACAACCTAGTATGAAGATAGGTGTAACTATGTCAAATCTCCAATAAAATAATAATAAAAATAAAAAATTAATGCTTGTCCCAAACAAAAATTAAAATAAAGATGTAGATAAAAAAAAACTACAATGCAATTCGCACAAAAACTCCATAATCATGCTCCAAACTCTATTAATAATATCTTTTAATTAAATATTTGTAACCCTGTCTTATTGGTGCATCAAAATATTTAAAAACATAACTATCTCCACATAAAAATTGTTGTATTTGGAAATGATAATTTGATGTAGTTTTATTATAAAAAATTTAATCATATCATATAAACAAATATTATTAAATTTAATATCAATATTAATATTATTAAATTTAATAATTTTATATTAATAATTTGAGGAAATATTTATATTCAAGGAAATTTAATCCATTTTAACTCTTAACGGATCCAAAATTTGATAAATCTAGATTGATATTGTTATAGCATTGAATACTCACTCTAACAAGAAGGTTTATCATTCAATGGACAACTCAAAAAATAGCTAGAAATTTATCTTCTGTTAATCAAATTTATCACGATGTTTCAAAAAAATATATTAGTGAGGATCGATTACTAAGTTTTAAAGGAAGTATTTGTATGAAAATCTATGGAATTCTTGTTTTTAGACTGATCATATTGATTTTAATGTAATGATACTAAAATTACAATTAAAAATTAATATTGACCTAAATATATTTAAATCCAACATATAAAATCATATTTTCAATACATATATAATCAATATATGAAATATAATTAATCCGTAGAATAGGTAAATAGGCAAATATGTAATGTCACTTGGATTTTAGGCTTTTGCTAGTGTAGGAAGTAGCATTTTCTATGACATAGTAGCCTAACGTAGCATTCTAAATATTTCAATATAAAATCTTACCTCGACATCCCGTGATTTTTACATTTAACTATATTCAATTTAGAATTTTAATTACGTCAATTCGTTATTTATTTGTTTATTTTTGAAAAGAAAAATATTATATGTAGAGATATTATATATATATATATATATATATATATATATATATATATATATATATATATTTATTTATTTATTTATTTATTTATTTATTTATTTATTTATTGTTGATAGCAAATACATTATCCAATGTGTAACAAAATCATTAATAGAAAACCAAATTTTTCCGTCTATGTCCAATCTTATACTTCCCTTCAAAACCAAAATAACAAAAATTTCCATTAAAATTGGAAGTAGACTAATGCTATCAACATTAATTGGGAAATGGTTTGCATAGATTCCACCTCAATCTCATTAACAAATTCCAACAGATCCAATTGGCAAAGGAAGAGATTCTTTAGACAAAGTATCAACTTCCTTCTTTAATTTCAGGAGTATATGGAAGTAAGAAACCCACTCAAAAGTTGAGACAATTGTTGTATGTGACACAAAATACGCTCTAAATTTACATTGTTAACCAAAGCTTCGTTGTTTTCCCAATCAGTGACCATTTTTGAATCACCCATTATTTGAATCCTTTTTATCCTTTATTTGCAATCTAGTTCTAAGAGGAACCAAAGGGATATGAAACCAAAACTCTGGTTTGATCATTTTCCAGGGTTGAATTTACAACACATACAATGAGAGTGATTGAAGTACATTACAAGACATACACTAGATCAAGAGAGGTGGCATTCATTCATCCCATTGAAAAATCCTTGTTGAGTGTCAAAATATAGTCTCGACATATCAACCATCCTCATATTTGTTTCTTCATATTGAACTTAAATTCTTCTATGAGGAAGATGATCGGGGTTACAAAATATTTAGGAGAAATATCCAAGTCGTAAAAAAGGTTCAAATTACGATCTCTCCAAATAGAATTTGGAATAATTAAAGGAAATCCAACAAAGGATCTCATTGACTTATCTCATAATCACAATATAATACATTTTGAAAGATCGTAAAAGCCATAGATTTAATTAGGCTTTAATTCCATATGAACGAGATGAATAATATTAGATACATACCTGTAGGGGACAAACAAATGCAATGAGGATTATTCTTTAATTTTACATATAGGGTATCTATTAGGCTCGTTGCATGCATGCTTAAGTTGTAAATCCCGAGTTAATCATTTTCCAATAAGATTGAGCCATGTAGTATGTTTTGCTTTTTGTCGGGCACTGTTTTTCCAAATCACCTAACACCATCATAAGTTTCGATAGTGAAAGTTATCTTTAAACCAAGATTTGTATGCAAACTTTGTTGTGAATTCACATGTATTTTGACCTTTTGAGCAGGAAATTTAGTATGGAGCATTATCACTTAAGGTAATGAAGTTTGAAATCATAAGATCAATGCAATTATCCCATTCTGCAATAACATATCCATTGAGGCACATTGATATGGTTGATTTACATCCACTTCTACCTCTAAAATATGGATATTGAGCTTTAGTGTCGATCAAATAATAAATTTTCTTGTGTTTAATCACTTGTAGATCAGAATGAGAGAGACAATAATTGTTACTGGCATTGATCGAGGCATATTTGCTAATCCTTATATTACATCATCAACATTAGACTACCCTTTTACCACAAGGGGGAAAATAACCCACCAATTTCTTCAACATTATAGATCCTCTAGTGGATTATGAAGGACACCAACATAAGTTGGTAATTGACATCCCTAAAAAATACATTCCCTAGGTAACCTTTCCCAAAGAGAGCTTCCAAGTGTGACTCTCCATAGGTTTGTATTAGTAAGAACTTGAGAAAATAGAAAATTATTTTTGGTACCCCAACCATCAAGGTCATTAGAAGCTACAAATTGAGTCGATGTAACTACAACTATACCTTTTATGTTCCTGGCACAAGAACACAAAAAATCGAAACCAAATTTTTTTATCATGGAAATAATGCCTATTGGAAATTAAACAATGAGGTTTAATATATTTGAAGTATTTCCAGTAAAAACTTAATAGACACCAAAATTAACTCTATTATTAAATTGAAGATAGCACTTGGAGGGGGTTGGTCAATCAATATTATATTTTTTTTTAACAAACTTTAATATCTTAAAATTATTACTAAAAACAACACAACAACACCATAAATGAAACAAAACACGCTTTCATTAAAAGACACATATATTTTCATGGGAACCCGTATGGGAGAAAATCACAAAACACATTCCTGAATATGGTTCTAGACACCAACAAACTCTTACATTCAATTTGTTTGCACCAACCAAACTGAAACTGTAACTCCCTCCTCCCACATTTACCGAAGCTAACGGCTCCTCTAGGGTAAACATTTGAAGAGAGCATACTATGATGTGATTTAACCTCATAGGCCACCTTAAGGAAGTGGAATCGATATAACACAACCAATATGACATTCCACACATACTAAAGAACCTTCAGCAGCTAACCAACCCTTCGAATTGGTCAACCCGTCAAAGAATGCATCATTTGAATGACCTGACCCTCAATCGCTCGCATGAAAATCCTCGCAAGCGATTAATTCCTTTGATTTTCTCCCAAAGTAAGGCATGCTAGTGACTGTTGATTTTTCAAGCTAGCTATGTGCCAATGAAAATGGATTCTATGCCTCATTTTTCAGGATTGGGACTCAGGCCACAACCCATAACTTCAAAAAAACTTAAAAAATGATAAATAATATGGGGAAATATATACTAATGCAAACTTTGATATAAATAATTGATCTTACCCCTACTAGCCATAATAGTAATTTCATCAACCATGTCACAAATATGTAATCTACAGGTCATAAAATCAGATATGGGCATATCAGTCTCATATTTTTTTGAGATTAATAAAGAAGGATTGTTTCCTTATCACAATAATTGCATGATTATGTATTAGGACATATATACATTTTGTATTCATTTTCTAATCGAACATGATGAGAACAATACATTAATTATTTCGTAAAACATACTCATAACCAGCATGTAACCAACTATTGGCTCGAGGGGTCCTGAACTAGTTTTAGAGTTTATCACGCCACCAGCAAACCCTCCAACTGCTCGCCCTTTCAGGAATGAGCTTCTTGCCCAGATCAAAGTGTCACCCGAAGCAGTATGGGGGGGTATTGGAACCAGGTTTCCACACCCTGAGGGATAAAATAATGAAGTGGCCCTGAGCATATTGACTGTAGGCTTAAATCGATCATAAATATATGTGTGCAATATAGAGCAATCATTACCATATTACAAACAGAATCACAGATCCCTTTGCTACAGATATATAATAACAGAACCAGATCTAGATATAAGCAATGTATAATCACTTAAATGGATTAATCAATCATCAATATAACTTTATGCATAAATATGAATGTTTTGCACAGATATAAATAAGCAACACAAAATCAATGTGATCTTAAATAGAACATATAACTAATATCAATACACAATGTTCTGCCAAAAATAGTCCTTGTATTAATTGAAATCCTTTTAGTACATGAGACTTTACCCATACACAATAGCCTTTTGCGCACACAGCCATCATGAGACTTTCTACCCAACCAGAACAAACCCTTACAAACGTATTACAGATGCATAAACATTCAGATCATCACATCAAGTTAAGTTCTACTACTTTTAACTTAGACCCAATCTATATATTTATATCATTCTACTGCACAGATACTATGGCCTCAAACAATGGTTTGAGGCCCACAATTTACCCTTAAAACCTTTGACATCAAAATAGGGACTTTGACTTTCCCCAAAGACCCTTGACTCATTCGCGTAGTGTGCATATAGAAAAATTGTGCAAAAACATACCCAAAAAGTGTACGTGAGGGGACCTCGCTCCAACACCAATAGAAATAAAAAGGATATAAAAGCCATAAAATCCACATATAAAACATTAAGTTTACACATAAAATACCAAGGATAATAAGCTCTTATTAATGAATTCAAAATCCAACCAGGTATGAGACTTCCATGAACCAATCGAGCATAGATTGGGTGAACCAAATATTTCTTTCATCCACTCACTACCGTGCCATATTCCAATCATGATTATGCGACTCAAAACCAAACCAAACTAGGTTTCCTCATGATTGACCATAATCCCCATTGGATCACTAGGCTCTAAACAAGCATGGATGCCGCCGAATTTATTCACCTATATCGTGAGAAATTTCCGAGCCTCCTAATCTCTATGATTTACTGTATATCTTTCAAGTCATCAAACAGGGATTCCTAGGCCTAATCGAGTATCAAATCTCTAGGTTTTACCGTATATCTCGCCATACACTTGTAAAGGTTTCCTAGGCATGATCGAGGGCATACAACTATAAAATTCACCGTATATGTCACCAGTCACTGGTCGAGGATACCTACACTTAATGAGGCACAAATAAATTGTCTTTTCCATAATCCTAGTATGGTTCAGGGATGCCTAGGCCATGTGTTCTTTCTTTCAGAGACCACCTCTCTTAGTTTCAAAACCATTCAGTAATCCATATTAACTAAATACAAGATAACCCATAACATCATGGCTATTTGGAAATGGTAAGTGTAGGCTGAAGAAAATTGTCACACCTAGAAAATCCCATGCCAGTGAAAGTAAGAGAACCAAATACAAACATGAAGGTACCATGGATGCCAAATATAGAAATGAAATCACACATTCAAATCGATAACCCCAAGTGCACCCATTGTAGCCACTTGATCGTACCCTTCCTTGCTTACTATTTTATTTCATTTTTCTTCTTGGTCCTTCCTTTTCTTTCCTTCATGCAATGCTAGAGTGCTCCACGAAAACTCTAAGTGTCCAAGACTATGAGAGAGAGAATGGAGAGAGAGCTCCAAAATAGAACTGAAAAAAGGTACCAACTAATCCTTTAAATAATCTTTTTTAATGGGGCCTCTAATTTCTTTAGTTTTACATTATTTTTCTTCATTTTCCTCCTCACATGCAACCTGTGAACTTTATCCTTCCCTTTCTCCTATTTTCCATTATTTTCTTAAATAAATGCCAATAAATTTAACTTTTCCTCTCCAAATCGTTTTCCATTTTCCTTTTCCAATTTCATTAGCCATAATAAACCAAGTTTACACCCACATTATGATGTTTTTCCTAACATTTGGCTTGGAATACATGTCCCATGACCATGGTTATTATTTTTCCTTTATTAAATTTATTTAAATGAATTTCTGACCATGGATGTTGCAGTACCCTCCCCCTTGGGGGAACACGATCCTCGGTGTTTAAGGAAAAATACAACCAACAAGACTATTGAAGAAAAACATACTGCTGATGGAGATTTAGAACCTACCTCGTTGCAGTATTTACAATGATCAACCTGCTAAGAAGAAAACCAACAAAAAAACATAAAAACATGATAATCATAATGACATGACACCCATACCACTTTTTTAAGATTTATAACATCACAGCTCATGGCGATATTTACATCCATATACATATGTACATATACCAAAACATCACACCAAAATATATAACAAAACATTCAATCAAAAAACAAATAGATGAGGATATATATTCCCCATTTGATATGACATCTCCCATGTAGCTTCATCGGGTCCAAATTTCTTCCACTACACTTTAACCTACTCTATTACTTGTTTTTGGAGCATGAACATATTTCTTTGCAAAATACACTCTATTGGTGGCTATAATTCTCCTTTTGTAACCACATTAAATACAAGGAAGACAATCAGATGATCAATGTATTTGAAATACTTCTTAAGTAATGTCACATGGATAACATCATGGAATTTCATTGTTGGAGGTAGCGCAAGCCAATAGGCTACTGGTATCATCCTTTCAACAACCTTGAAAGGTACAAAAAACCAAGTTTCCAGCTTGACACATGATCCAATCCTCAAGTATCTCTTCTTGGTCTTGATGTGCAAGTAAATATGTTCCCCAACCTGAAACTCCTTAGACATCCTATTCTGATATGCATAAATTTTATGCATGTCCTATGCTACCTTTAGATTATTTCTGTTTACCTTCATTTCTTGTTCCATCTCTGCCAACATGTCTGGTCCTACCAACACTCTTTTCACTGGATCACTCCAATTGATGGGAGTATTACAACCTTGGTAATACACTACCTCAAATGGACTCATCCTCAGTGACTCTTGTTATCCATTATTATAATTGAAATAAACCAACACAAGGTACTCCTTCCATATCATCTGCTAATGCATCAAATACATCCTCAACATGTCCTTCAAAATATTTTTAACACTCTCTATTTGTAACGTTTATATATATCATAAGTTGTGTTGAAGGCTGCTTTGTCCCTAAACCTACAAACAACTCCTTTCAAACTTGGAAGTGAACTTAGCATCCTTTTCTGACATAATATTTCATGCAAAACCATGTAATATTACCACATCTCTGATGAATACTTGTGTCAAATCACTAAATGAATACTCAAATTAAGTGCACTACCTTTTTCAACCTTTCCACCACAACCATGATGGAATCATGCTATCTAGATGTCCTCGGAAAAATTATGACAAAGATCATGGAAATGATCTCCATTTATACTATGGAATCAGAATCGGCTATAGTATCCCACCTGTATGGTTAGATTCTACTTTTACATGATGATAGTCCAAACATCTAGCCATAAACTCTTCCATGTCTTTCTTTATATTTGGAAAATGATTAAACTTATTCACTGTTTTCAATGTCTTCAGATACACTGGGTGACCTGAACACGGTTTCATATGAAACACTCACAATATAGTCTACTTGAGCTCATTTTTTTCTATCACATGTATATTATCCCTAAATTTGATAAAAACATTCGTTGTAAGATGATATTCAACATCCTGATCACCTGTACCCTATTGTAACATGTGCCTAGGCTCCATGTACTTTCCATCCTGTTGTACTTCCTCTAATATCTAGCCCTGTAAGTGCATCCCATAATAAATCGTAGCTTATATATGATTCACCTATATCCTCCTGCTAAGAGCATCTAAAACCCTATTCTCCTTACCCTTGATGTATCTAATATCAAAGTAAAACTCACTAATCATGGCCAACCATCTGGATTTCCTAAAATTAATATTTGTTTGGTCAAACAAGTATTTCAATCCATTGTGATCACTCATCAATGCAAACCCCCCTCAAAGAAGATAATGCCTTCACATCTGTAGTCAATGACTGGTGGCTTCCAACTCAAGATCATGATTCATATAATTATTCTCGTTCTCATTCAGCTTACATGACTCATAGAATATAACTTGTCCTTCTTACATATGTAATCCACCATGTCCTCTATTGCAAGAATTTTTACACACCACAAAATATCTTTCCATATCTTCAATCTTTAACACTAGAGATTTTTTCAACAAATTTTCTAGTTGCTTGAAACTTGATACAATTTCCTTTACTCAAGTTTCTTACCTTTCCTCTACAGTGACATAGTATTATATGCAATCCAAGAGAATTCCTGATGAACCTCCTATAGTAACCTGCTAGTTCCATCAATGATCTTACCTTATCAATATTTCTAGGAGTTTCCCACTCCATGATAGCCCTTATCTTTTAAATATCCACTGCTATGCATTCCTTGGAGACAACATGACCCAATTTATGTACATTCATATGAAAGAGCTACATTTGATAAGATTGGAATAAAATTAAATCTCTCTTACAAATATCAATACTATTACTAAATGCTCGACATGCTCTTCCACATTCTTAAAATATACCAATATGTCATCAATGAATATAATAACAAACATGTCCAGATAAGGATGCAACACACTATTCATCCTGCACATAAAGGTATTTAGAGCATTATTCAAACCGAAACTAACTACCACAAATCTTAGATAAATATCTGAAAACATTGTTGCTCCCTTCAACTGAAGGTGAAACAAGTGATTAATCATCGGAAATGAATATCCTTTCTTTATTGTTACATTGTTCAACTTCATGTAATCAATGCATATCTTGAGATTACCATCCTTCTTCTTCACAAACAACACTGGTGCACCTCACGGTGATACACTTGACCTAATGTATTCCTTGTGAATCATTTCCTTAAATAACAAATTTAACTCTACTAACTCTAGAGTGCACATCCTATATAGTTCCTTTGATGTTGGTGTTGCCCCTGGTAACAACTCAATAGAAAATTCTAGTTCCATGTGAGGCAAGAAATCTAAAATATCTACTGGAAACACATCCTAAAAGTATTATAGGATCAAATATGTACTTAATATATCTGTTTCATCATCCTCCTTATCTTTATCACTCGAAATATGCACTACAAATAACATTCACCCTTTTCTATGACTGCGGTTTGCCTTCATAGTTGCCACCATTTTGAGTTATTTTGATTTATTCTTACCCTGTTATATTATTTTTTGTCCATTGTCATCCCAACACTCGATAAAATTATCATAGCAGTCTACCTTAGTCCTACGAAGATATAGCTAGATCATACCCAGAAGTATATTATATTATCGCAATAAAAATACATTCAAATGTGGTAATGTAGGCATACCATTCAACTCAAATGAAAAATCTCTTACCCAATGATTAAATCTTTTCTTCAGACATGTAGCCAACTGCATTATCCACGATTGTTCTTGCACCTCTTTATTCAAACCATATGTATCCACCAATTCAAGGTTAACATAGCTATAATTAGATCCAACGTCAATCGAAATAGAAACAAATTGATCACAAAACTTCTCGTCCATCTTAATGATATATGCCCAGCGATGTTTCTCCCTATTATCCAATGTTGCATATATTTTAGGAATGCTCTTCCCCACATCCCCAATATTTTCGCTTCCCATGCACTATTAATTTGAAGCCTACCAACCAAATTCTGTAGGTAATCTCCCTTAATATGCTCCTTACCATATGTCCAACAATGTAATAAGCTTGTACCATCATCTCTATTCTCCTGTTGTGACCCATGTCCCTATCTAACTACATTGAAATTCTTGTTAGGTGAAACATTTTGTTTCTCTTCTGTATCCTGAGGTCTTGTTCTTTTCAACTTCCATTTACCTTTAAATTTTTCTTTCCCTTTCCAACCTTGCTGATATTATGTATTCTTCTTGAATACTCATAATAGTGCTTTAATTTCCTAATGAATTCCTCACGTGATTGAGGATCACCATATTCAATACGATCTCTAAATGTTAATGGTAATCCACTAAGAAACTTCTGAACTTTAGTTTTTTCTTCCTTAAGATCTGGTACTTACCTTAATAACTCTAGGAACTTGGATCTATACTCCCCATCTGACATTGATCCAATATTTAGCTCATATAATACCTTAGATTTTTTTTCACGGTGCCTCTCTGAAAACTATTTCTTCCTTAACAGTCTCTTGAATTCATGAAAACTCAAGTATTTTGTCCTGATGTCTCTAAACAACTTCACATTTCCCACAAGATGTATTCTTTCCCTTTGAGGCTGAAGATAGTCATTATGGCTGCCATGTTCTCTTTGTACTCATTCAACTCAAATTATTTTTTCATCCTAGGTAACCATGCCTCAACATATTTTGGTTTATTTAAGTCCGCATCAAAGGTAGGTGACTTTTATTTCTTGAAATATTCTAGAAAATATCCACTCCCACTACTTTTGGAAGGATGCTAATGATGACAATCATAGAGCCTATCATAACCATAACTAGAGTAAAAATTGTGTCCATAACCTCTCCTATCGGGGGTATCCAAGATATTTCCATCTTTGATTATTCCATCTTTATCCAACCCGTTCCCACCATGATATCTACTGCAATATTCCACGGTATTCATGTATTCATATCCCTGGTTAATCTGAATTGGTCCCTATCTCTTCAATTGTGACAAACTTTGAAGGATTACTGTATTAACTTCTTCATGTTTCTCCTATTCCTACATGATTCTGTCATTATCTTCTTTCGAACTCCTTATTTTTTCCTTCAAGCTTGTCAATGTGTCTGCTAAGTTAGAATAATTCCCAAAACCATGGTAAACATCTAATCGATAGGGATAATTTCATGAATTGTAGTCTACCATCTTGAGAGTCATATTTTATATTCTTACTACATGTATACCATATCAGTCAAACCAAAGATAACATAATCAACATACCTCAACATAGTTCACGGGAGGATATCTTATGTGCAATATCAACCATATGAGCATGATACATTACAATAATAATCATAAAGGTAATAAAAATCATGTCAAACATTATCCAGTTAGCAATGCATGACCAGACACAACACATACCATGACCTCCTACACGATAATTATCACCATGTCAATGTATCCATAACAACATACAAACATTAACATGTATAACCAATGCATAATTTCCATACACTCATGATAAACATATCGAATCACCAACACCATCAAATTCCACACAGTAACAAAATTTCAACCATGAACTTCACCATGAATACACAACATGCACATTGACCACAAGAATACAAAATACATATGCAATCAACATGTATGCATGACCAACACACTGCCCATCCAGTGCAAGGGGTAAACCATGCTCCAGTACCACTCTGTAACACCCTCCTCCCATATTTATCTAAGCTAACCAGTACACTGGGATAAATATGTGACTAGAGACTACAATTATGTGATTCAACCTCCGAGGTCACCTTAAGGAAGTGGAACTAACATAACAGAACCAATCTTACCTTCCACACATACAAAAAAACTTTCAAGATCCAACCAACACTTCCAGGTGGTCAACACTTGATACAACTCATCATTTAACTATCCTAGACCCTCCTTTGCTCCCATGAAAATACCTACAAGTAACTGAGGCCTTCTAGTCACTCCCAAAGCAAGGCATGTTGGCCACTGTGGACTTTTCCAGCTAGTTCTATGCAAGCAACACCAGATTTTGAGCCACATTTTTAGTGCAAGGACTTAGGCCACTACCCAGAACTTCATGAAAAATTCATCAATGATAAATAACATGGGAAAAAATATATGAATGAAAATTTTGATACAAATACTTAATCTGACCCCTACTAGCTAGGACATTTGTTTCATCAAACATGTCACAAATATGTAATCTATAGGTCATAAAATCTGATCTGAGAATAGAGGTCTCATACTTATATGAGATTCCTAAAGTATAATTTTTTCCTTATCACAATAGTTGTATTAGCATCTATTAGGACATATATAAATGTTATATTCAATTTATAATCAAAACATGATGAGAACCATACATCAAGTTTTTCATGAAACATACTCATTACTAGAATGTAACAAATAGAAATAACAAGGATATAACATCCAGAATATCTGAATATAGACCAATACATTCACACACAAAATACTAAGCTGAAGAAGCTATGATTAATGAATGAAAAATCCAACCAGGTATGGGACTTCCATGAATCACCTGACCATAGTTTGGCTAAAACAAATATTTGTTTTAGCCAATCACCCCTGTGCAAAATTCCAATCATGAATGTGGGGCTAAAAACCAAACCAAATAAGGTTTCCTCAAGCTTTAGCAGAATCCCCACCAGATCACAACACCCTAAAAAATCATTGATGCAACCAAATTTATCCACCTATACTGTGAAGAATTTTTGTGCCTCCTAGTCTATAGTATTTACCATTTATCTGGCCATCCACCAGTCGACAATTCCTAGAACTACCAAGGCACACAAATTTTAGCTTTGCAGAAATCTGAGTTTGGTTCAAGGACTCCTAGTCCATGTGTTATTTCTTTCAGAGACAACCTCACCTAGTTTTGAAACCATTAGAAAATCAATCTTAACAACATACAAGAGAACCCATCACACCATGGCTATCTCGAAATGGAAAGGATATCATGAAAAAAATTATCACACCTGGAAAATCACATGCCAATCACAACAACAAAACCAACAACATAAGTGCATGTACCACATGTGCCAATTCTAGCATGGAAATCATACATGAAAATCCATACCTACAATTAAACATGTTGTACCCACTTAATCCTTCTCTTCCTTCCTTTATTATTTCATTCCTTCTCCTTCTTAGTCCTTCCCTTTCTTTCCTAGATCCAATCCTAGAGTGGTCCAAGAAAAATCTAAGTTTGTAGGAGTGTGAGAGAGATAATGGAGGGAGAGCTCCAAAACTGCACTAAAAAAGGGTAACAACTAATCCTCATAATCCTTTTTATTAATGAGGCCTCTATTTTCTTCAATTTGCAATCATTTTGTTTTTTTTTCCTCCTCATATGAAACCTGTGACCTTTCACCTTAATTTTCTCGTACTTTCAATTATTTTCATAAATAAATGCCAGTTTTCCTTTCTAAATTCTTTTACATTTCCTTTTCCAATTTACTAATCCATAATAAACCAAGAGAACACCCACAATAGGATTTTTTTCCCAATATTCAACTTGCAATACATGTCCCATGACCATGGTATTATTTTTCTTTTATTATCATTATTTACATGATCTTTTTACCATGGATATTACAAAAATACCCATCCGCTAATATTTACAAGGACCAACCTAAAAGAGACATTGATATCATAATTTATAGGCACCAACTTGAATGAGACACCAATCCCATAAGGTTTATAACTACCAACCTGAACGATTATCCTATCCTCTAATTTACATTGAACACACACTTGAAGGAGAGATCGATCCCCTAGTATTTATAGACACAAACCCGAAATAGACTTTGTCCCTCAATTTAGAGACATGAACATAATATATCTATCGAATATCTCTACTATGAATATTTCAAACTCAAAACCATATTCAATCCATCAAAAGTTACTCTTGCAGACATAGTTTATCATGTAACTCTTCCTTAACCATAACAAAAATATACTCTTTCATGTTTAAATTACTTATCTCTAAACAATTATTCATATTACTACTCAATTATTTTGTTTACCAATGTAGATCTCGCACTTGACATACTCTACTTATGCTCTCTCCTACTCTTGTTCTAGATTGATGTTCAACTACATCTCATATCTATACTCATATGTAGTTTGCGCTCTATTATTACATGCTTAACACCTTAACCACACTTCTCTTAGGCATATGATCTTCTCTAGTTTAATTTTCTTGAATATACTTACTCTTTTCTATTTGGTATACTATATTTCTCTCAATATAATATGGTTTCCTTATTTTCCCTCAATTATTAACCTATTGTGGTGGCTACAAACACCCTCCAATATTTTTCCTATGCTTAGATTTTGGAGCCTAACCTTCTACTTGCATGAGATTATATTTCACTTCTATCAATATTTTAAGCTATGATTAAGACTTAGCCTTCCCATATGATCTTGTTTTCACATTTTTTCACACTGAGATAATATTTCTAAGTCATTATCTAACCTCCTGAATTAGCTGCACAATAGTTCTTGGATTTCCTCCAAAAACTATGAAATGCATGAGGAAAAGGCCAACCTTGATGACCGGAATTGTGCAATCATGACTGGAAGCTATGCCTTGGGCCCATAAAGTGTGTAGTCATGGATCACAGCGTGACATTAAGCCCAGAAACTGTGCAATACATCACTGAGATTAGAAACTATGCAGTGCATTGAGCCAAAAAGTTTCCCAGTTCTACAAAACTGCACAATCCCTCGTGACAGTGTTCATGGTAAGTTTCCCAAAAAGAAAAAAATATAAGAAATATAAAAAATATCCCTGTAAAATAGGGATATATTTTTAGTTTCCCAAAGGAGGCACACTTTCTATTTATAAAACTTCCTCCAAGTTTCTCTTTTTCCTTGATTTTAGGCATGTGTGTGATAAACCCTAATTTTATCAAGTCTATTAATGTCCCTAGTGCTCATTTACACACTTCATCTTGGAGCTCTAACATTCCCAAGGATATTAAGGAACCTTTAGTGCAGTCTTCATTTCTTTTCTAGGTGAGTTTTGTTTTATCGCCTTTTGTTGATTTCCGTTGTTTTTCTTGTGTGAGTGTTTTTTTTATTATTTATCTTCATGATTACTTTTGTTTTAAATTGTTTTATATTTTAGAAGTTTTGTTTTAATTTATCATTTTCCTTTCATATGTGTCACATCAGTTTCTCTTTTTTTTTGCACCGATGGTCATCGTTGTGATGACTCTCCTCACCGACTTGATTTTATTCCCATTTATTTAGTTTCTGCACTTCATCTATCATGATTCATTCACACTTAAAAAAATCTTCAATCAACATCACACCATCTCTCAGATATGCTCATTTTTCACATTTCCATTGGGAATATCTACACTTTCCTTAGTCGGGAATATCTAGTAGCCTATACTTTTCACTTTCCAATCCTAAGGATCAAGCCAAAAGCTTGGCCTCTGGAATTGCATAGTGAAAAGTATAGGCTAGCCCAATACCACATTGAACAGTTACTAGGCTCATCCTTCTCCCTTGGCCACTGAGACTTCAAAATTTCTAGTCTCAAGCAACCCATTTCCCAGGCTAAACTATGCATTGCGTAGTCTCATTCCTCGATCTTCGTCCCTCGATGTTGGGACTAATAAATGAGTAGTTCCCATAAGCAGCCAATCCCTCTTGTTTTTGAAAAATATGCAATCCCTCTCTTGAAAGTATATTTTCTAAAGACTGATGTTTTCTTGCCATCAGTGTCTTTTCTATCCCACAAGTGCCATAGTTGTTGAGTACTTCTCCATAAGAGTCATTGTTACCATGGCACCAAAGAGAGTTGATTCAAAAGAGACCATTGAAATATGTTTTGGGAAAGTATTTGAGCAAACGACGGTTAGATTTCTATTATATGTGGAAACTCAATTGTTTATAGAAAATGAGTCAACACTCTGATGGCAGCAATTCTAGTAGCGGTAGGAGAAGGCAAAAATATGGTATAATATAAAGGAAAGAGAAAGGTTTCTCACAATATAGAGCAAGGACAAATGTGTGATATGAAAGTGGGTCCAATACTTATTCAAGCGTCTTTTGAAGAGGAAGAAGAGGATAAAGAGAGCATAATGGAGTAAGAGAGGAAAAAAAGCTTACAAGAAGTAGAATGGGAAGCATAGAAAGAAGATCAATAACTAATGGAATAATGTGAAAAATAAGAAGATAATAGGAGAAGGAGAAGAAGGAGGAAGAATAATAAAGGTAAGATGCAATGGCCGAAGAAACAATGTCAATTCAAGTTAAAGAGAAAGAATAGAACCAACCAGAAGCCGATAATGAGACAAAACAAATGTAGGATTGGGAGATTAATTAGAACATTGAAGACTTCATTAAAGTGGTGCACATGGAGTTGGGACTAGAGCCACAATATGAAGATGTTGATATGATTCCTAGTGTATCATAGGTCACGATTCAGTCTCCACCACCTCTAGCTGCAGAATAAGACCCAAACGAGGAAGGGGACATAGTTAGCCTTGATGATGATATGGTGATGGTTCTCTGAAATATTTCGTATAATGAGCTCCCAAAAATGCTTCTATAAGTGCAGAAAATTAATTTTCTTGATGATCATGCGTCACTTGCATTTATGAGAGAAAAGGTGATCATGGAAGACACTAGATAGAGGTCAAATGTTATTGCCAAATCCAACTTGGCCATAGTGAGTGCAGCGATATCAAACACTCAGTATTTGAAGGATAATAATGAGAATTTTGATTGGAATGTACAATATTCTCGACAAGGGATGGAGAAGTAATGCACAACAGTGAAAAATGCAGTTTGTACACATGTCTACTTTGGTGAATGAGAGAAATTATATTGCTGAAGTATCCACTCTTTGAAAGACCAAGTGGGACATCCATGAGGAGCTCATGAATGTACCTAAGGCCATTTCTTGATTGCATGGCATGCAACATCAAAGTAAAGTATTTTTCAATATTCTATAAAATGTACAAACTGCCATTACTGTCGTGCAAATGTGGGAAATGCGCTACAAGGGGGAACTACTCAATTTGGTAAATAAGATGAAGTCACGGGTAGAGTTGGAGAAACAATTGGTTTATATGTTCATCTAGAATGAAAAGTAATCTAAAATTACTTGCTAGTTACCATTTTTCTATTTTCATTTCAGATATAAGCATTTCTTTGCCTTGTTTTACTTATCCTTCATGAGTTTGTTTCAGAGCATGTGATTGGGAAACAATGTACTTAATGAAATTATGAGTTTGTCATAGGATTAAAAAGCATAATTTTAAATGATAGAACATCAGCAATATTAAACACAGCAAGCACATATAATAGATCTTAACACAAAGAATTTTGATAAGGGAGTTCACCCCTCTTGGGCTACATCTCCTTGGCATGGAAAATTTTAGGGGCTAATATTCGGAAGTGGCCTATTTTTCCATGCCTTTTCCAAAAAAATGATTTGTTAATTTTAATTTTTTCTAAAACTTATTCACCCAAATTTTATAGTATAAAATTATTTTACCTTAAAAATCACCAAATTTTATATAGGGACTATATGAAATTATTATTAATTTGAATACATTTAAAAAAAAATTCCAAACATTTTACAATTTTCATATTGTGTACTAGTGAGATTCGCCAAGGTTTCTAAACTTTAAAATAGATTTCCATCCTTAAAATTTTCCCTGCTCCTTGGTCCAGCTTCATAGTGTGACCTTTGTATTAGCTTCAAGTGTGCCCAAATAGTTGTTACAAGCTTTAGGACCTATTGCAACATGTTCCAATGAGTTTAGAACATCATAACGTCCTAAAAATGACTATTTTTTTTACTATAATTGGACTCTCGATGCTCTAGAAATGACCCCAACACCTGTTTTCCTTGGCTTCAAAAATCTTAAAATGTACTAAGAGTCCGGTAGATCACCTTTTGTGCCTCTATAGCCTACTCCATTCAGTTTCTAGCATCTAAATTAGCTAGGAATGACTTTTACTAAGCTCATTTGGTCGAAAATTGAGTGAGTTATGACCAAAATTGTTTTTTCCCCAATTTCTTCTCCAAAACTGGAGGAACTGCTACTTAACATTCTAATTTTGGAATTCCTTCTAAGAATGGTGCACCCCTAGAAAATACACTAACTATAACTTCGATATTAATTAACGCTAAGCGAATTTAGGGCGGATAAGCATGTTTAGTGATAAGCATGGTTTTAATGTGATTAATGGCAGATTAACGTGGGTTAACCACGTTTTATGTTAATTAACTACATTTAACAAATTATTCTAGAAAGTATTTGGCGCCTGTTTCTTTTTTTTCTTCCACATGGGGAGGGGGCTCGCCTAAGGGTTTGGCCACTTCCAACCCTGAACAATCAAACATAGCAACTTTAAATGAAAGCGATGATCATAAAGGTTAAGAAACACCTTGGAGGAGGGTTCGTGAGGCATGCAGATGGATGGCATGAGGTCAAGGGTTCGACCCCCGCACTGCCACAATAATTTTTCTCTGCGAATTTTAAAGACTCCTCTACCATTCCTATCAATGCTGCGAGGTTTATATCCTCACCAGTTTAGTTATTTGTACCTCCAAATTTGTTTATATTCGCCATGAAGGTGGGTTGAAACTATAATATGTTTGTGTGTGTGTTTGTATATATAAAATTCCACCATATCATTGTCAAAAACAGTGCCATGACACCAATTCAACCTCTTAGCCTGCCTGCCATGGGAGTACGTGGCATGCCATGTCGCCCTTCCCCATGTTGTACTCTTCTTCAACTTTGTATCCATCACATTCCATAATTTTGACCAAAAATTCCCAACAAATCAAGAATCTCAATCACTTAAAATAGAAGTAGGAAGAAATAAATGGATGCATACATTTTGAAAGAAAATATTAGTGGTTTTTTCAGCTATAAATGTTTTCTTACATGCCATGAAAATGCAAATTTTTATAAACCTATTTACCACGACAAAAAAATAATCATGACCTTTCCTTGACATAGGAAGTCCTCCAACAAAATCCATTGAGATACTTTCCAAAGGATGAGAAGGAGCTAGAAGTGGTGTGTATAAACCAAGCTTCCTATTACTAGGCTTACTTGTTGCACATAAATAACATCCTCTAATAAAATGAGAAACTATTTCATTCATGAGTGGCCAATAACGATACCTTTGCAAATGCACTATTGTCTTGCCTACACTAAAATTTCCTACAGTCAATGATGTGTGCACCCCCCTTACGATACTGCTTATTTCTCCCTGTGGTATACATAACTTGCCGAAGTGATAAAAAAAATTGTTATGCACATGATAATCTAACTCTTCACTTTCGTTTCCTTTACTCAATTTCTCATACAAATCTTGAAAATCACTATCATTCACATACTATTTAATGTAACTTTCATGCATAATAAAATTGTGCTTGAGAATAATAGCTGAATTTAAAATATGCCTAGAGAGCATATCAACTACCTTATTGTAGATTCCTTCCTTGTACCTCATAACAAAGTGAAATTTTTGTAGAAATCCTATCCACGTGAAATGTCTTGATTACTGCAACTTTGACTGTGATTGTAAGTACTCCAATGGCTGATGGTCAGTATGGATAATGGTATTTCTTCCCATCAAGTAATGCTACCATTTATTGACACTATGTGCCAATGCATATAAATATTTTTCATATGTAGGATATTTAGTCACAGCTCCATTAAAATTTTCAGAATTAAATAAGATAGGCTTACCATGCTGCATGAGCACTTCTCCCATAGCATAATCACTTGCATCTGTTTGGTTTTGAAATGGTTGTCTTAGATATAGAATTTCTTGTACCGGGCCAAACATATATTTTATTTTAAAGCATAAAATGCTTTTTGTTGCAAATATCCCCAATGAAAGACATTCTTTATGCTTGCCAATTCATGTAATGATGTTGCAATGGAAGAAAAATTAGTAATAAATTTCCTCCAATATTGTGTTACCACTAAAAGGCTTTTTACCTTGGTAACTATAATGGGATTGGGCCAATTCAAAATGACCTCAACTTTGGAAGGATCAATCTTCAATTCACCTCCTCCAACTATGTGTCCAAAATGTACCAATGAATTCTTACCAAACTAGCACTTTGACATCTTAAGAAATAATTTCTCTTTTCTCAAAACATCAAGTACCTTGTTCACATGCATGACATGTTATTCTCTTGATTTTTTGAATATGAGTATGTAATATAAGTAAAAAATGACAAAGTCATCTAGAAATGGTCTAAGTAAATCATTCATCACTCTCATAAAAGTAGATGGTGCATTTTTTAAGCCAAATGGCATAACTAACCACTCATATAGTCCTTGTCTAGTGTTTAAAGCAGTTTTCAAAATTTCTTCTTTCGCTATCCCAACTTGATGATAACGACTTCTCAAATCTAACTTAGTGAAATAATTTGCATGAATTAACTGATCAAGAAAATCATCAATGCATGGAAGTGGGTAGCGATTCTTTACCATGATTTTGTTCAGTGCACAAAAATCGATACTCGTGCCCCAAGTCTCATCCTTATTTGGAACCAAAACTATTGGAGAACCACAAGGAGGAGTATATGGGCATATGATACCTTTTTTTAAAAACTCTTTCATTTTCTTCTTGATTTCAAAACTTTTCATGATTGACATGTGGTACATACCAATATTCGGAGGTGGAACATCCTGCTGTAGCTGAATCTCATCCTAAATTCCCCTCTTGGGTGGCAACCCGTTTGGTTCTTAAAAAGTCTCGCCATGCTAACTTACCACATCAAAAAAATCATATTTCAATTTTTCATCACATCCTTCAAAATATTCATAGTTAACATCTTCCTTTTTCTTGATCATAATAGGCACAAAACGTTTACTTGCATTTACTATCCTCTTCATTTTCCCTGCATTAACTAAAGAGATATTCAATCTCTTGCGATGAGCTCTCATAATATACTCCACTCAATATTTTATCAAATGATATTTTTTCTTGTGACGGTAAAATATCGCTTTCCTATCATACAAATATCGACTACCCAAGATAATCCCTGAAATATCAAGTGGTATAACATCTAACTCAACTTCATCAACAAAGTTTGGAGTAATAGAAAATTTGAAAATGCATTTCCTTGTCAAAGGGTATGGCTTAGGATGAGGTACAGTTTCAAGGTTCAGTTTTTTAACTAAGTCTTCTAAAATCAAGTTTTATTTTGACCCTGTATCAAATAAGGCATCAATCTTTGTATGATCAGAAATTACTCTAACATGGAATAATTATATCCTTTTATCCTCATTTGAAGTGTTATTGTGATTGTTTGAAGTACTAGAACTTACATTATCTTCCTTTCCTTTGTTAACCATGGGAACTATCTTGGTTTCATCTCCTTAATCAGATCCAAGATATTTTTGTGTGGTGGAAGTCATCTTTTGTTTTCGTTTGTTATTTGGTTTCTTTGGTCTTAGTTCAGGATGTAGTTTCCAACAACGAGCTTCATCATGCCCCTCTTTGGAACAATTTTTGCATGTTATTTTGTTGCCTTATTTCTTCACACTTTCATTCTTATTTGCCTTCCATTTTACTCCTATCTCTTTTCCCTTACCCTTGAATGACTTCTTCTTACTACCAGCTTCAGAAATGTTTTTACCCCTTGCTTCAATATGTGTGGCTTGCACACATACTTCATCCAATTTATTTGGGTTAAACATCAGAATAGTGTGTTTTAAGTAGGAATGTAGACCTCATATATACTTCAAGAGTGTATCTTGTAAATTTAAGTCTACTCCAAGTAATACATCCCTTTTCATAAACTCTTGTGTATACTCTTGGACACTTTGACCTTTTAGGTGGCTAAAGTTTTTCTAACACATTATTTCTTTCTGCATATAGGCTAATGGATAGAATTTCCTTTTAATGGAAGAAATGAATTCGACCCAAGTAATGGAAATCTTACCATGGATGTGCATTTCCTATTGTGTCTTTGCCTCCCACCAAAGTAATGTTGCTCCTTGTAGCCTTAATGAAGCCAATTGGATTTTAATATTGTCTTCTTGTAGATTTTTAATTCTACATTAAACCTTTAATTAACGAATCCAATTATCTAATTTTTCAACATTAAATTCTCCATTATATGTAGGAAGTTCAAATTTGATGTCCAATTTGAGTAACAGAGTCTTACCTTTTGGGGTATCAGAATAAGTATGGGTATGAGTTTTTGTATTTGATTTGGAAGATGAAGATGCAGATGAGGATGATGATGATGGTGGTGGTGGTGGAGAAGGAGGTGGTTTTCCACCACTGGCTTTTGAACTCCTCTCTTCCTCCTTTTTACTGTTTGAAGATTATTATTTACGAGGGTGTTTTGAACATTCTCCAAATTCCTTTGCCATAAAAGCTTCATACGTAAGTTTCACCATCATTTTCAATTTCTTGAACTCCTTCTTGACATCCTCTTCCTCAGAATTTTCATGAGCTCCTTCATGGCCTGACATTTTTTCTGTTTATTCAAGCTCTATCTCTGCAACTTTTATCTCTTCAACCAATTTAGCCTTTTGCTCAATTAATTCCTCTTTTTCTTTAAGTGTTTCCTTGGGTGGTCCTTTGGGTAAGTATTTTTCTATCTCAGCCTTCTTCTTTGTTGTCCTAACTTCTAGACTAGATATTAGTAGCTTCCCTTCTCCTCTTTGTAATATTAATCTTGTAGGCATCAGTAATTTTGCACTATTAAAAGCTCTTCAACTAAAAAAAGCAAGAAACCTTGTGCTATGATACCAATTTGATATGAAATTACTTGCTAGTTAATGATGTGCTAGTTTCATTTCAGATATAAACATTTCTTTGGTTTTTTTACTTATCCTTCATGAGTTTGTTTAAGAGCATGTGATTGGCAAACAATGTACTTAGTGAAATTATGATTTTTTCATAAGCTTAAAAATAATAATTTTAAATGACAGAACAAAATAAATAGTAAACACAACAAGCACATATAACAAATCTTAACATAGAGAATTTTGATAAAGGAGTTCACCCCTCCTGGGCTACATCTCCTTGGTCCAGATCCATAGTGTGACCTTTGTATTAGCTTCAAGTATACAAAAATTGATGTTACAAGCTTCAGAACCTCTTGGAACCTATTCCAGCACATTTATAACATAATAATACCCAAAAAAAGACTATTTTTTTCTTGTAATTGGACTCTGGATGCTATAGAAATGACCCCAACACATGTTAGCTCTAACCTTCAAAAATATTCAAATATACTAAAAGACCTGTATATCACCTTTCTGGCCTACACCATTGAGGTCCTAGCATGAAAATTAGACAGGAATGACTTTTAATGAGCTCAATTTTGTTGAAAATTGAGTGAGTGATGAACAAAATTATTTTTGCCCCAATTTCTCCTCCGAAACTGGAGGAACTGCCACTTAATATTCTAATTTTGGAATTCCCTCCAAGATTGGCATTCCTCCAGAAAATCTGCCAACTTTAATTCTGAGATTAATTAACGCTAAGTGCATTTAGGGTGGAAAAGTATGTTTAGTGATAAGCATGGTTTTAATGTGATTAATGGTGGACTAACATGGTTTAACCACTTTTTAAGTTAATTAACCACGTTTAAGAAATTCTGCTAGAATGTATTTGGTGCCCGGTTATTTATTTGCTGCCATATGGGGAGGGGGTCGGCCCCCTCCAACCCCCAACCATCAGAAATAAAAACTTTAAATGAAACCAGCGATCATAAAGGTTAAGAAACACCTTGGAGGAGAGTTGGTAAGCCTACACAGATGGTGGGCATGAGGTTAGGGGTTTGACCCCTGCTTGGCCACAACAATTTTGCTCCACCAAATTTAAATACTCCTCCGCCATTCTTATCAACGCTGCGAGGTTTGGATCCTCACCAGTTTAGTTAGTTGGACCTCCAAATTTGGTTAGATCCACCGTGAAGCTGGGTTGAAACTATAATATATATATATGTTGTATGTTGTAATATATATATATATATATAAAAATATATAAATATATATATATATATATATATATATATATATATATATATATATATATATACCACCATACCATTGTCAAGAACATTTCTATGACACCAATTTGACCTTCCAACCTACCTACCATGGGGATACGTGGCATGCAACATCGCCCTTCCCCATTTGCCACCATATAATGAAATTCCAACTTAAATAGCATTCAAATTAGACTTAGGAATAAAAAAATTCACTTCCTAGTCATCATTGGTGAATCAGGTAGTGCTAGTTGGCACAATATCATTGGTTGTTTCTAGAGGATATACTTTCAATTGCTGATTGTACTTCCCAAATTAGCACTGTACCTATTCTGCTCATTTTTTTCCTGTTTTAGAAAGTGAAGAGCAAACGATAACTCAACCATATGAAAAAATATTTTTATGAAACAAGTTGTGTCCGAATCCTAGCGATGAAATCTATCTGGTCATTCAGGTTGGAAGCAATTTTGAGCACTTTCAATTTTTAGCTAAAACTTGAGCTTTAGATCAAGAAGAAACTCGCCCTGTTCACTGGAAACATTTAAGCCTCATATTTATGATTTTAAAAAAGTTTTGATTTCATGGTACCCACAAGACTCATCAGTTAACTCACTCACGGAAGCTAAGAAAAAACATTAAGTTAGGAAGGAGATTGAAGAGTATTTGGAGCAGTTGAAATAGATTGCCACCAAGGAGAATTTGGAGCTTAATAAACATTTATCAGGATTTCTCTGTTCTACGTTTTCTCATATGCATATGAGTGGAAAATGTATTATTATTGTAATTATTTGTAAAAGTGAAATTCCAAGTGTCCATGTTGGAACGATAAGAGTCATATTGCTAGGTAATGAGTCATCTTGTATATAAGTTGAAGAGTCATCAGGGGATTCCAAGAGCCACAAGGGAGGAAAGTGAAGATTCACCCTCATTTTTTATAAATATATCCCCATAACTCATGTAATAGTATTTTTGGAGCCAAGCTTTTGGATTCTTCAAAGCATAGAAGGAGTATACTTCTTTGAAGGATCGGGTGTTGTAGATTTCACGTTCCACTATTGGAGCAAGTGGTTTTTCAATGTTCTATGTCTGATCCAAACTATCACTTTTAATAAAACTTATAGTTGACACACTTTCTTGCATATGTTGTGGATATAGTAGGACTACTATTGTTGCATTTGAAATATATGTTATTTAACATATGCACATGTTTATGAACTATTTCATTTGCATTTTTATGAAATTTTTTGGATTCGTGTTGATGTATTAATTTTTCACCTTAACTTGTGGACTATTCCTCTTGTTAGTTCATGTGATGTCATTTTACTTGTGTGTTCTTTCTAAGATGCATACTATTACATAATTCTAAAGGGAACACCTCATTTTCCCTTCATCTATTGGAACCATCATGCCTCACACTTGACTCTCCATAGGGTGACACATTTCTTCTCACCAAGGACATCATGCATCACTCTATTTGTTTTGAAAACAAAGGCTGATCATTAACACCCTACTGTTTGGACTTCATATCGGTGAGATCCCCTAAATTTTGGCAGGTCCAACATCGTTAATATTTTTAGTGATAAAATGAGGTCTAGATGATAATTTGAGCCCCTAAACTCTATTTTGAATTTCCCCAGTCATATAATGACTTCTTCCATAATCAAATTCCTGACATGTGGTTCCAGAGACAAAAATTTCCAATGGCCAACAAGTATGAGATATGACTTGTCAACCATCAAATTTGATGACAAGGTTGGAATAACCTTATTTGAGAACACTAATTTTTTTCCTAAATTCGACACAGAGAAAAAAATTCACTATGATCATGTTGGTTGTAGTTTTTTCATTTTCATGTTCGAAGGGAGTGTAAATAAATGGTGTCACACACTGATCGGTGCCTCCATACACTCTTTTGAACATCTTATAGCATAATTGTTTCACACTTTTTATATGTATGATCATAGAAATCTATGCAAAAAAAATTATAATTATGAAAATCACTTGATGAATCATTGCATCACTTTCACAATCATTTTATGCATTTTAGTTTTGAGTTTCCAAATATGAATTTGATTGGAATTTCTTGTCTCGAAGATTTCAATATCTTGTTCACATTTAAGAAAATCCACATGATGTTGAATATTTTGAACCACTCCTCGTATACCTTGGTGTTAGAGCTTATAAATCTATGACAGTCAAGTTTTCTATTTCAGGTGACCCTTCACCCTATTCTCTTCAAAAAACTATAGTTCCACTGGTTGAAGTAGGAGATGTTAAGAATTCATTCGTTGATCTACCATTGTGTTCTCCCTTTCCACATGGTCATAATTTCAGTCAAAATTTGGACTGTGAGACTGATGGTTACGATAAGTTTTTATCTCCTTGTCCTCCATACTTTGGTCCCATTGATCCTTTGTATTGTAAGTTTGTGCGTTCATCTATTTCAATTTTCTCTTGTGATTTTCTTAAGGATGAAGTGTTCGATGGAGTTTTTGTTGAGAAGCCAACTTGCAATATCATTCACAATGATTATGTGTGGGGGCCCATATTTGAACAACAAGATGTGATCAAGGATGATTTTATTCCTTCCGCACCTCTCCTTCATCATCCTAAAATTTTCCACTATTCATTCAATCTTGTTTAATCTTCTAAAAAATATTTTATGATGATGTTAACACTTCCAATAATTCACAGAACACATGGGTTTTTAGTTTTTAATTCATATGTGGAGTGGGTGAATCTTCTACTCTTGGTCTTCTCAATATCTCATCTCATATTTCTGAAAACTTAGAGCATTAAATTTTTCTTTTCTCATCTTCCCCTCTTTGCAATTCAACGTATCATGAGGATGCCTCCATCTATGATCTAGAACGTTCTAAGCATGATTGTCATGACCTCTTCACTAATTCAGTTGGTCATGATTGCAAATTTTCTTTTGTTGATATTTCCCAGTCATTGATCTATGATGATCTAACATTTCATGAGTTGGAACTTCCCCAAGCTCTCGAGGCACTTCAACCCAAGGTAATAATTATGTTAAGTTATTATATTCTTGAGGTTAGTTCCACTTCTGATCAGAATAATGTTTTATAATTTGAGGCTTGTCATCAATCTATCAGACCTACTAAAAGTCAATTTGTCTTACATTTTTCACATCCTTCATATATTTAACACGACCCTATTGCTCAGTCATTGGAGGATTTGTATGTGGAGAGCACTGTCAAAAATGAAAATTCTCTTATTTATTTATGTTTGATTGTTTTCGTAGTTCTAAATTTGGCGCATGCATGACATTGAGTCGTAGTGTGTTTGAACACCATTTAGAATTCAGAGAGTGTCTTTAATGCACTTTTAATTCTTACTTTGTTGCATGTTCATTCAAACTTCGAATGTTTTGGTTTGAATTGTCCTTTATTTCTTGTGTATTTTTATTATTGAATATATTTCTTGACTTTCATTCCCTCACCTACCTAAGCCACCCAGTGTGCCAATGGTTGCCTTGGATGTATCACTTCATGTGATTTTGGCCTATGCTTTGTTTACGTTAACAATAGGAGTAGTATTTTCTTTTATTTGTTGTTTTCTTTCATTTTCTTTACTTTGATTCACATTCTTCTCTTCTCTTTCCTTTTATTTCTTTTAGGTTAGTTTCACATGAGACCATGTTTTGCTTCTAAAGTAAGCATGCTGAAATCCAAGAGGAAGTTGTGATACTATCAACACTTATTTTTATGTCTATTCCATCTCTTTACATAAATCGTGCATTCTTTTAGTTGACGATACTCTAATGGAAAATATATTCCTTGTGAAAGAAAATCGTAGTGAAATCAAAATGTTTGAATTTTAATTAGTACTGCCTAGTCTAGTCGGTTTTATCTTTTCGGTTAATCCTTTTCAACCTATTCAAGTAGAGTAAGGAGGGGAGGAGAACCTTAACAAGTATGTGAGAGGTGCATATAAACATACTTCCCTAAAGGAACAACCTCTTATTCCCTTAATAAGTCGGGATCCCTCTTCCGCGTCGTGAAATAAATAAGTGCCTATGTAGAGTTATTTAAACAAAAAAAATGAAAGAAATGAAAAAAATGAAAAAATGAAAAAAATATAAAATTAAAGGTGAAATAAGAGAAAGGATACCTATGGGGAGAGGTGAAGCTAGAAACTCCATTAGGTTATTGTTCAGGATTGTTGGAAGTGGAGAAATGTTTGTGCTGCTCAGTTGACTCCACTGGGGTATTTTCCAGGCATGCTGATAGTGAATCAACACTATAGATGAAAATAACACTCAGAAATTTTATTTTACTTGATCACTTATATAATACTCATCCCCCATAAAAGCAACTTAGCTTGACTTGGCCGGGTTAGTTTTCCATTGATGAAGAGGATGGATGAGACTATGTATTTAACTCAAACTAAGTAAGAAACATATGGTAATTAATGAATTCAAAAATATTTCAAGGGTGAGACCGTTTTTTCATGAGAAAATATTTATTTAGATATCTAGAGTTATATAAGCGTGTCACCATTGTTGCAGCAGTTACAACCACCCTCCAAAATTTTTCCTATGCTTAGATTTTGGAGCAGAATCTTATAATCATAGGAGGTTATCATGCACTGTTGTCAGGTATTAATGCTATGATTCAGACTTATCCTTCCCATATCTTCTTGTGTTCACTATTTTTCACACTTACCTAATTTCTCTAAGTCACAAGCTAACCTACTGACTTGGTTACACAAGAGTTTTGGGCTCATCTCCAGAAAATACAAAATCCATGAGGGAAATCCTGAATTTTATTATCATAATTGCACAATAATGACTCGTAGTTCTGCCTTAATCCCGGAAGTTGTGAAGTCATGGATGGAAGCCTGGCACTGAGCCCAAAAGATGGGCAATCCATCACTGAGCTCAGAAATTGTTAAATGCAATGAGCTATAAAGTTGCCCAATTGCTAAAAAATTGTGCAATCCAGCCTGACAGTGGGAATGGAAAGTTTCCCTAAAATAATAAACCTTAAACAATCTAAAATAATCCATGGAAAATATGGATCTATTTTTACTTTCCCAAAGGAGGCACACTTTCTATTTTTAAAACGTCTGCCAAGTGTGGTTTTTTCCTTTAGTTGAAGCATGTGCATCATAAAACCTAATTTTTTCAAATATATTAACACCCCTAGATCTCATTTTCACACTCGATCTTGAATCTATAGCATTCTCTAGGAGATCAAGGAACCTCTAGTGCAGTCATCATCTCTTTTCTAGGTGAGTTTTTCTTTTATCACCCTTTTTTGTAGTTTTCTGTCACTTTTTGTCATTTTCCTTATGTGAGTGTATTTTTTATTTATCTTCATGATTTTTGGTGTTTTAACTTGTTTTTTATTTTAGAATTGTTGTTTCTAGTTATTGTCTTCCTTTTACAAGTATCACATCAATTTATTTTTTGGTTCACTGAGGGTCGTCTTTGCTGTGACTCTCCTCACCAATTTTACTTTCTTCCCATTTATTTAGTTTTTTCACTTGATCTTTGTGATTCATTCAAACTTATTCAAATATGAACTCAATATAATAGTTAGCTTTTCAAACTTCCATTGGGCAAAGATGCACTTTCCTTGGTCAATTTTCACTTTTCTAATCTAGGAACTATGCAATCCTAAGGCTCAATCTAGGATATTGGCCTTTGGAACTGTTCAATGTGCATTACAAGATGGCCCAAATGCGCATTGCAAAGTTCCATGGATTAGCCTAATTCTTTGGCCACTGAGACTGCACAATGCACATTATTTTCCATCCCAATGCCCAAGCTAAATTGTGCATTGCATAGTCTCAGGCCTCAAACATCATTCTCGATTGCTAGGACTTCATACTACATAGTTCCATCAAGCATTAAATCCCTCTTGCTATTGTAAATTTCACAATCCCTCTCATCATATGCCCAGTTTGCTGCTTGATCATGTCTTAAAAGTATATACTCTAAAATTTAATGTTTTCTTGCCATTAATGTCTTTTTTGTCCCACATGTACCAAAGTTGTTGAGAAATTATCTCCATTAGGCATTGTTACCATCACACCAAAGAGAATTTCTTCAAAAGACGTCACTAAAAATAGTACTGGGGAAGTAGTTGACAAAACTCAAGTAGACTTTCTGCTATATACAGACACTCAACTATCTATAGAAAAGGAGTCAATACTAACATCAAAAAAATTCTAGAATGAGTAGACTATGTATAGAAACAATTCTTGGTCGGGTTAGTTTTCCATTGATGAAGAGGATGGATGAGACTATGTATTTAACTCAGACTAAGTAAGAAAGATATGGTAATTAATGAATTCAAAAATATTTCAAGGGTGAGACCGTTTTTTCATGAGAAAATATTTATTCAGATATCTAGAGTTATATAAGCGTGTCACCATTGTTGTAGTAGTTACAACCACCCTCCAAAATTTTTCGTATGCTTAGATTTTGGAGCAGAATCTTATAATAATAGGAGGTTATCATGCACTTTTGTCAGGTATTAATGCTATGATTGAGACTTATCCTTCCCATATCTTCTTGTGTTCACTATTTTTCACACTTAGCTAATTTCTCTAAGTCACAAGCTAACCTACTGACTTGGTTACACAAGAGTTTTGGGCTCATCTCCAGAAACTACAAAATCCATGAGGGAAATCCTGAAGTTGATTATCATAATTGCACAATCATGACTCGTAGTTCTGCCTTAATCCCAGAAGTTGTGTAGTCATGGATGGAAGCCTGGCACTGAGCCCAAAAGATGGGCAATCCATCACTGAGCTTAGAAATTGTTAAATGCAATGAGCTATAAAGTTGCCCAATTGCTAAAAAATTGTGCAATCCAGCCTAACATTGGGCATGGAAAGTTTCCCTAAAATAATAAACCTTAAACAATCTAAAATAATCCATGGAAAATATGGATCTATTTTTACTTTCCCAAAGGAGGCACACTTTCTATTTTTAAAACTTCTGCCAAGTGTGGTTTTTTCCTTTAGTTGAAGCATGTGCATCATAAAACCTAATTTTTTCAAATATATTAACACCCCTAGATCTCATTTTCACACTCGATCTTGAAGCTGTAGCATTCTCTAGGATATCAAGGAACCTCTAGTGCAGTCATCATCTCTTTTCTAGGTGAGTTTTTCTTTTATCACCCTTTTTTGTAGTTTTCTGTCGCTTTTTGTCATTTTCCTTTTGTGAGTGTATTTTTTATTTATCTTCATGATTTTTGGTGTTTTAACTTGTTTTTTATTTTAGAATTTTTCAAGCTCAGTTATTGTCTTCCTTTTACAAGTATCACATCAATTTATTTTTCGTTCACTGAGGGTTGTCTTTGTCAAAGTATCCTCACCAATTTTATCTTCCCATTTATTTAGTTTTTTTTCATTCTGATCTTTGTGATTCATTCAAACTTATTCAAATATTAACTCAATATCATAGCTAGTTTTTCACACTTCCATCGCGTAGATGCACTTTCCTTGGTCGATTTTCACTTTTCTAAGCTAGGAACTATGCAATCCTAAGGCTCAATCTAGGATCTTGGCCTTCAGAACTGTTCAATGTGCATTACAGGATGGCCCAAATGCGCATTTCAAAGTTCCATGGATTAGCCTAATTCTTTGGCCACTGAGACTGCACAATGCACATTATTTTCCATCCCAATGCCCAAGCTAAATTGTTCATTGCATAGTCTCAGGCCTCAAACATCATTCTCGATTGCTAGGACTTCATACTACATAGTTCCATCAAGCATTAAATCCCTCTTGCTATTGTAAATTTCACAATCCCTCTCATCATATGCCCGGTTTGCTGCTTGATCATGTCTTAAAAGTATATACTCTAAAAGTTAATGTTTTCTTGCCATTAATGTCTTTTTTGTCCCACATGTACCAAAGTTGTTGAGAAATTATCTCCATTAGGCATTGTTACCATCACACCAAAGAGAATTTCTTCAAAAGACATCACTAAAAATAGTACTGGGGAAGTAGTTGATAAAACTCAAGTAGACTTTCTGCTATATACAGACACTCAACTATCTATAGAAAAGGAGTCAATACTAACATCAAAAAAATTCTAGAATGAGTAGACTATGTATAGAAACAATTCTTGGCCGGGTTAGTTTTCCATTGATGAAGAGGATGGACGAGACTATGTATTTAACTCAGACTAAGTAAGAAAGATATGGTAATTAATGAATTCAAAAATATTTCAAGGGTGAGACCATTTTTTCATGAGAAAATATTTATTCAGATATCTAGAGTTATATAAGCGTGTCGCCATTGTTGTAGCAGTTAAAACCACCCTCCAAAATTTTTCCTATGCTTAGATTTTGGAGTAGAATCTTATAATCATAGGAGGTTATCATGCACTTTTGTTAGGTATTAATGCTATGATTGAGACTTATCCTTCCCATATCTTCTTGTGTTCACTATTTTTCACACTTAGCTAATTTCTCTAAGTCACAAGCTAACCTACTGACTTGGTTACACAAGAGTTTTGGGCTCATCTCCAGAAACTACAAAATCCATGAGGGAAATCCTGAAGTTGATTATCATAATTGCACAATCATGACTCGTAGTTCTGCCTTAATCCCGGAAGTTGTGCAGTCATGGATGGAAGCCTGGCACTGAGCCCAAAATATGGGCAATCCATCACTGAGCTCAGAAATTGTTAAATGCAATGAGCTATAAAGTTGCCCAATTGCTAAAAAATTGTGCAATCCAGCCTGACATTGGGCATGGAAAGTTTCCCTAAAATAATAAACCTTAAACAATCTCAAATAATCCATGGAAAATATGGATCTATTTTTACTTTCCCAAAGGAGGCACACTTTCTATTTTTAAAACTTCTGCCAAGTGTGGTTTTTTCCTTTAGTTGAAGCATGTGCATCATAAAACCTAATTTTTTCAAATATATTAACACCCCTAGATCTCATTTTCACACTCGATCTTGAAGCTGTAGCATTCTCTAGGATATCAAGGAACCTCTAGTGCAGTCATCATCTCTTTTCTAGGTGAGTTTTTCTTTTATCGCCTTTTTCGTAGTTTCTCTGTCACGTTTTTGTCATTTTCCTTTGTGAGTGTATTTTTTATTTATCTTCATGATTTTGGTGTTTTAACTTGTTTTTTATTTTAACTGTTGTTTCTAGTTGTTTGTCCTCCCTGTTGTTTATCACATCAATTTATCATTTGGTTCACCTGAGTCTTTTCAGGCTAAAGACTCTCCTCACCAATTTTACTTTCTTCCCATTTATTTAGTTTTTTCACTTGATCTTTAGATTTCATTCAAACTTATTCAAATATGAACTCAATATCATAGTTAGTTTTTCACACTTCCATTGGGCAGATGTCTCTTCCTTTGTCGATTTTCTCTTTTCTAAGCTAGGAGGTAATCCTAAGGCTCAATCTAGATCTTGGCCTCTTAACTGCTCAATGTGCATTAAGGTGATGGCCCAAATGTGCATTGCAAAGTTCCACAGATTAGCCTAATTCCTTCGGGCCACCAAGACCGCACAATCACATTATTTTCCATCCCAATGCCCAAGCTAAATTGTGCATTGCATAGTCTCAGGCCTCAAACATCATTCTCGATTGCTAGGACTTCATACTACATAGTTCCATCAAGCATTATATCCCTCTTGCTATTGTAAATTTCACAATCCCTCTAATCATATGCCCGGTTTGCTGCTTGATCATGTCTTAAAAGTATATACTCTAAAAGTTAATGTTTTCTTGCCATTAATGTCTTTTTTGTCCCACATGTACCAAATTTGTTGAGAAATTATCTCCATTACGCATTGTTACCATCACACCAAAGAGAATTTCTTCAAAAGACATCACTAAAAATAGTACTGGGGAAGTAGTTGACAAAACTCAAGTAGACTTTCTGCTATATACAGACACTCAACTATCTATAGAAAAGGAGTCAATACTAACATCAAAAAAATTCTAGAATGAGTAGACTATGTATAGAAACAATTCTTGGCCGGGTTAGTTTTCCATTGATGAAGAGGATGGACGAGACTATGTATTTAACTCAGACTAAGTAAGAAAGATATGGTAATTAATGAATTCAAAAATATTTCAAGGGTGAGACCGTTTTTTCATGAGAAAATATTTATTTAGATATCTAGAGTTATATAAGCGTGTCGCCATTGTTGTAGCAGTTACAACCATCCTCCAAAATTTTTCCTATGCTTAGATTTTGGAGCAGAATCTTATAATCATAGGAGGTTATCATGCACTTTTGTCAGGTATTAATGCTATGATTGAGACTTATCCTTCCCATATCTTCTTGTGTTCACTATTTTTCACACTTAGCTAATTTCTCTAAGTCACAAGCTAACCTACTGACTTGGTTACATAAGAGTTTTGGGCTCATCTCCAGAAACTACGAAATCCATGAGGGAAATCATGAAGTTGATTATCATAATTTCACAATCATGACTCGTAGTTCTGCCTTAATCCCAGAAGTTGTGTAGTCATGGATGGAAGCCTGGAACTGAGCCCAAAAGATGTGCAATCCATCACTGAGCTCAGAAATTGTTAAATGCAATGAGCTATAAAGTTGCCCAATTCCTAAAAAATTGTGCAATCCAGCCTGACAGTGGGCATGGAAAGTTTCCCTAAAATAATAAACCTTAAACAATCTAAAATAATCCATGGAAAATATGGATCTATTTTTACTTTCCCAAAGGAGGCACACTTTCTATTTTTAAAACTTCTGCCAAGTGTGGTTTTTTCCTTTAGTTGAAGCATGTGCATCATAAAACCTAATTTTTTCAAATATATTAACACCTCTAGATCTCATTTTCACACTCGATCTTGAAGCTGTAGCATTATCTAGGAGATCAAGGAACCTCTAGTGCAGTCATCATCTCTTTTCTAGGTGAGTTTTTCTTTTATCACCCTTTTTCGTAGTTTTCTGTTGCTTTTTTTCATTTTCCTTTTGTGAGTGTATTTTGTATTTATCTTCATGATTTTTGGTGTTTTAACTTGTTTTTTATTTTAGAATTGTTGTTTCTAGTTATTGTCTTCCTTTTACAAGTATCACATCAATTTATTTTTTGGTTCACTGAGGGTCGTCTTTGTTGTGACTCTCCTCGCCAATTTTACTTTCTTCCCATTTATTTAGTTTTTTCACTTGATCTTTGTGATTCATTCAAACTTATTCAAATATGAACTCAATATCATAGTTAGTTTTTCACACTTCCATTGGGCAGAGATGCACTTTCCTTGGTCGATTTTCACTTTTCTAAGCTAGGAACTATGCAATCCTAAGGCTCAATCTAGGATCTTGGCCTTCAGAACTGTTCAATGTGCATTACAGGATGGCCCAAATGCGCATTGCAAAGTTCCATGGATTAGCCTAATTCTTTGGCCACTGAGACTGCACAATGCACATTATTTTCCATCCCAATGCCCAAGCTAAATTGTGCATTGCATAGTCTCAGACCTCAAACATCATTCTCGATTGCTAGGACTTCATACTACATAGTTCCATCAAGCATTAAATCCCTCTTGCTATTGTAAATTTCACAATCCCTCTCATCATATGCCCGGTTTGCTGCTTGATCATGTCTTAAAAGTATATACTCTAAAAGTTAATGTTTTCTTGCCATTAATGTCTTTTTTGTCCCACATGTACCAAAGTTGTTGAGAAATTATCTCCATTAGGCATTGTTACCATCACACCAAAGAGAATTTCTTCAAAAGACATCACTAAAAATAGTACTGGGGAAGTAGTTGACAAAACTCAAGTAGACTTTCTGCTATATACAGACACTCAACTATCTATAGAAAAGGAGTCAATACTAACATCAAAAAAATTCTAGAATGAGTAGCAAAAGGAAGTAATCTAATACAACATAAGGGAAAGAGAAAAATTTCTAACAGTATAGAGGGAGAAAAAATTTGTGAGATGAAAGTGGATCCAGACATTATGCAAGAGAAGTTGGAAGCAAATGCAAAGAGGAAGAAGAGAACACAGAGAGCGGAATGGAGGATGAGAGTAAATGAAAGGTTGCAGGAAGTAGAATGGAGAGGAAAAAATTAGAATAATAACTGAGTGAATAACAGGAACATAGAAGAAGATAATGGGAGAAAGAGCGGAAGTAGGAATAATAAGAAAGGAAATCCATATTGGCAGAAGAAAAAATGTCGACTCAAGTTAAATAGAAAGAATAGAACTATCCAAAAAATGATAATGAGAGAGAATATATGTACGGTTGGGTGCTTTCTCAACAAATTGAAGATTTGATTGAAGTGGAACACATAGAGTTGGGACCAGAGCCACGAGATGAATATGTTGATTTGATGCCTAGTGCACTGCAGGTCACCATTTAATCTCCACCACCCTCAGCCACAGAGTAAGCCCTGAGCGAGGAAGGGGACATAGTTGCCCTTGATGTTCATCTGGTAATGGGTGTGTGTCATATGTCATATAATTAACTCAAGAAGAGGATTGTACAAGCGTGAATATATAATTGTGCAAATGATCATGCATTAGCTACATTTATGAGAGAAAGGGTGATATTGATAGACACCAACAAGAATCGTAATGTTATTATGAAATGAAACATGGCCTTCGCAGGTGCAGCAAGATCAATCACTCAATATTTCATGGCCAAGAATGAGAACTTGGTTTGGAATCTACAAATTTTCTGAAAAGAGATTGAGTATATATGTGAAACAACATAGAATGCAGTTTCCACATAGGTCTACTTCGGATTAAATGAGAGAAATGATACTCGTTGAAGTAACGACACTTGGAGATACCATGTGAGACCTATATGATGAGCTCAGGACCATACATAAGGAATTTGATCACTTTCATGGCTTGTAGCAAAAAAGTAAATAGTTTGTCAATATTCTCAATAATGTGCAAACTTCCATCACCGTCATGCAAGGGTGCACAACATGATGGAATGTGGCACTGCTCATTTTGTAAAGAAGATGAAGTTGCTGATAGAGATGGAGAAAGAAGAGGTTGAGATGTTGATCTAGAACAATAAGCAACTTGCCTCGTTCATTGGAAAAATTCAAGCCTCATCTATATGATTGTACAAAAATTTGGATTTCATGGCGATAACCCACAATATCCCATTAGTCATATTAGTCATCGAAGATAAGCGCAACAATCAAATTAGGGAGGATATTAAAGAGTATTTGAAGCAAGTAAAACAAATTGGCACTAAGGGGAATTTGCAGCTGAATAGACAAAACATGAAAAACTACATTAGTGATCTTATTCAGATCATAAAAATGTTTCTCCTAGTTCAGAAAGAGGTTAGTACAAGCTCCAAATCATCATACCTAAATCCTATGGAGGCTAAATTCCACTTCTAGTCTAACACCATGATGTAGTTTGGGGATGTACTCAAACAATAGTGAGCTTGGCATCAATATGTGACCGCGAAGCATCAAGTAGATGTTTATGAGCTATATTTCACCCAAACTCCAACATCATAGTGTTTTTTCTTATTAGGATTTGAAGTTGTTTCTACCCTATTTTTTTCTCATATGTGTACGGGTGGAAAATGTAATATTATTGAAAATATTTGTAAAAGTGAAATTTTCAAGTGTCTACGTTGAAATGTGAATATTCATATTGTTAGTTAATGAGTCATATTTTATATAATTTTAAGGATCATGAGGGGAGTGTAAGAATCACAAAGGAGCCACGTGAAGAGTCATCCCCCTTTGCTATAAATATATCCTCATAACTCATGTAAGAGGCTTCTGGGAGCTAAAATTTTATCTAGGCTTAGTCTAATGAATAACTTGGGTGTTTTTTGAGAGTCTTGGGTTCTCTGTAGTGTAGAGGGCATATACTTCTTTGGATGAGAAGGTGTTGTATACCTCATGTTCCACTATTGGGAAAAGTTGTTTGTCAATGTTGTTTGTATTATTGGAACTATAACCTTTAATAAAACTTATAGTCGACATGATTTCATGCATATGTTATGGATAGAGTAGGACTACTCTTCTTGTATTTTCAATATATGTTATTTAACTTACACATATTCTTAAGACCTATTTCATTTGCATTTTTATGAATATTTTCTCATGTGTGTTGATGTATTCATTTGTGAGCTTAACAAGTCGACTATTTTTTTTGTTAGTTCGAGTGATGTGATTTTTATTTTGTGTTCCTTCTAATCTATGTGTTATTATATGCTTCGAAGGGGCAAATTTCCTTTTTCCTTTGTGTGTTGGAATCGTCATGCATCGCACTTGAATTTCTGCAGGGTGGCACAATTTTTCTCACAAAATACATCATGCATCACTCTATGTGTTTTTCAAACCAAGGAATATCATTAACATCCCACTGTTGGGACTCCTACTCCGAACGATGTGAGGTCTAGTTGAGACTTCATATTAGGGATATCCCTTGAATATTGGTGGGTCCACCAATGTCAACATAACCATATTCACATATTGATGGCTACTACCCTCCTCATATTACCTCCATTTAATATGTACAACCCAAGAACTTTTTAAAATTTTTAGCTCTATATTTATATTTTACGATATATATTACCATGTCTATTGATACTTGGTTTCCACCCATGGTATCTTGGATTAAATAGGTAATTGTTTTCCTACTAACTCTTAGAATTTTCTTTCACACTCATGGAACTCCCATGGGTGACACAGTTTTTCTCATAAAAGAGATTGTGCATCACTCTGTGTTTTGCAAACCAAGGAATATCATTAACACCCCACTGCTGGGACTCCTACTCCGAACGATGTGAGGTATAGCTGAGACTTCATATCAAGGATGTCCCCTGAATATTAGTGGGTCCAGCACCATCAACATAACCATATTCACATATTTATGGGTACTACCCTCTTCATCTTACCTCCCCTTAATATGTACAACCCAAGCACTTTTTTTTAAATTTTTAGCTCAATATTTATATTTTACGATATATATTACCATGTGTACTGATACATGGTTTTCACCCATGGTATATTGGATTAGCTAGGTAATTATTTTCCTACTAACTCTTATAATTTTCTTTCACACTCATGGAATTCCCATGGTTTCATCATGCATGGCCTTGGTACTTTAATTTATATAACCCTTCATTCCAAATAATATACCATTTGCAATTTAATATTTCAGAAGTGACCTTTCTCATGATCATATGTTATAAACATTAACTAAATGCCTTGTACATCGTGTGATTACACAATAATTATTTCCCAACACAATCACGTGTTTATGGACCTATAGCTCTTAGGGTGGGTATCAATTCTCCTCATGCTCATATGTTATAGCTTATTACTTTAACATGTGAAAACATAATAGATTGGGTATTCTCCTTGCTTTACAAACACGATAAGCATTTCTATTGAGGCTAGGGTCCTAAGGGTCAAATTTCTTAGTCTTTATACCTTAGCACCAAGTGAATATGGAATATGACCTGGAGATCGAACCATGGTAATATGCTTTTGATGATCCTTTCCATCTATTAATTACAACTAATTTCCAATTACATCGAGACTTCACACCTTGGATTGATCTAATTGTAGCCCATTTTGACATTCCAATGACCTCACATCTTAGTATGGGAAGCACAATGTCCACGTCTTATTCCTCATAATTTTCCCCTACGCTTTCCACATGTGCAACTAGTTACATGTACCTCCAATGTTTCACCCACCAATTCGCCTTTTGGGTGGCCAAAAATACCTTTGTTTCTACAATGTGTCACTCATTGTCACTTGGATATTAGAAAATATTTCAACATTTATATCCATCTAATCACTATTAATTTGGAAGCTCAGTTGCAAATTGGACTCATGGGACTACATTCTGTAATATTCCCAATTAGCAGCAGCTAATTGGAAATATTAATTTTGATCAATTTTGCCTTATATAATAAATTATAAATAAAAATGTGAGTAGAGAGGGTCTAAATCACTTATTAGAATAAAAAATCCTCCCTAGTAGCACAACGTTGTGACTTAAAGGGGAGCCAAGGGGGGTTAAGCACCACGTAGAGAGGGGGCCCACGTATGCTCTAGAAGCTACTGCGCAGATGAGGATGAGCACGTGGCAAGAGAGAGAGGCTACGTTGGTGTTTTGGAGGGAAACTAACACTATAAAAGATGGAGGAGCCTTCTCATTTCATTCATTCTGGAGTTGATGATTTTGAGTGAGACGTTTGTCTTCTTGAGCACGCTGGCTGTTTAGCCTCTCTACAACACTGTTTAGTGCATTGAGTGTCTTCGGTCAGAGATCTCACCCTTAGCCGCGGGGGACTTCGAGTGCCTACTCGAGCAAGGCTGGTTTTTTAGTAATTTGTGAGTATTTTTATTCTTTGGGTTTGTTGCGGACCTCGTGCTTATATAGACTACACAGTCACTAGGAGAGAGGACGCAGTCCATTGCGGAGGTGCTCCGGATTGGGGTTTCTGTAGGAGATTTAGCTGAGATTTTGAGCAGAGGGTCATCCTTTACCCACAGGAGGATTTTGGAAGAGTTTGAGGTAGTGTTTCAGATATTTCCATTTGGCCTCTGCGCAGAGCCTTGAGGGCCAGTGTAATTCCTTGAGGAGGTATTTTTTGGTGATTTTCAGGGGTCATCCATTTTTTATATGGTTTCTGGGTTTTGACCGAGTTGGTGAGTAGAGGAGTTTTCATATTTTCAGCTCATTCCGGCAAGGGGATCAACCCATAATCTCCAGTCCATTCCCGCAGTAGCACCTACATGGCAGTTTTCTAGCAGCTGGGACGGAGTTCATAGAGAAATTATTTTCTATATTTTCTAAGAGAGTTTCTTCAGTTGCCTTGAGCAAGATTAGGTTCCATCACTATGATCAGCTATTGTACTTCATTATATTTCTCAGATTAATAAGATGGATTAGCATTTTCTCTCTATGTTTTCTGGATGAGTTGCCGTCATTTCTTTCTCTGTTATTATATGTCTACTACACTTTTGTTTGTTTATATTTCTGAGAATTCTAGTTCTATACCACTTGGTGTGTTTATCTTTCACTCTTATACAAAGTCTGGAAAGGGCCAGGTAGCCTCCGAATCTCGTCCTCTTTCTAGAGGCGAAATATCCGGTAAATTCCCTCCCAGTCCATCTCTGGTTGGAGTTTGCTGTGTTATAGAGATATCCCCGAAACGGGATATTACAATGGTATCAGAGCATCAATATTGGATCAACCTGTGGGTTTCCATTTTGCAATTGCAACTATTTTGGCTATTTTGGTTAGAAGGGCCTACGCAGTTACTGGAGGAGGCTCATTTGTGGGAGCTTCATTGGTAGGAATTTATATCTTGGGTGTTTGGAAATTGATAGGAGAGCCATATGAGGAGGTTTGCTGGGATTTTGGAGAGCAACAATTGACAGTAGCAGCTGCAGTGCCAAAAAAAGAAATTGGAAGAGGGCCAAACTGCAAAGGGTCATATTTTGAAGGTTGGAATTAGAAGAAACCCTTTCTGGGTTTTTCTGGGTTTTGGGCAAGGATCACTTCCCAAATTATTAGAATTTTTTGAGAAATTTTCAGTGGGTAAATCAGAGGCCGAAGTCAGGCAGAAGTGTAGTTTCTAGAGGAGCCTATAGACACAAAACATGAGGAGCCTATGATAGACATAGAACATAAGGAGCCTATAGACACAGAACATGAGGAGCCTGTGATAGACGTAGAATAGGAGGAGATTGTAGACACAGAGAAGGAGGAGTCAATGGCAGGTGATGATGATGCGAAGAGATTTGGGGAGACGCTCCTCAAATCAGTACAGGATCTGTCGAGGCAGATTGAGGTGATGTGGCAGAGATTCACCGTTGTAGAGGCTAGACAGCATGAAACCCCAAGGGGTTTCTAGATTGGCGAAGTATCAGCCGCATCCCACCATTTGCCGGAGCGTGATGCCACTCAGTATATGGCATCACATACACCCACATGTTCCACTATGCCCAGTTTTTTGGGTGCAGACACAGGGGTAGGAGCATAGCAGGAGCCAAAGCCTGGCCACATGGGTGATTATTTTGCTGAGTATCAGGCATATGGGCAGGAGTTCAGGGATGCCCTTCCATTCAGAGATTTTGTTCAGCTCTAGCAGGATAGCAGACCACACAACATTCACAGAGGGAACAAGCACTCACATGACGGGGGCTTACAGCGCACATTGGGAAAATTCCATTTACCGACATTTGACGGGTCATCCAAGCATTTAGAAAAATCTTGGGTGGAGAAGTTGGATGCCTCTTTCCAGCTTGACCGAGTATCGGAGGGGAAAACCATCGAAATGGTTACCTCGCACTTGGAGGATGAGGGCACACACGATTGCAGGGATTTCGAGGATACACCTAGTGTGACACAGGACTCACCCTCATTGGAGACCTCCTTGACCGTGTCGGTTGATATTGTAGTGGAGAAGGTAGAACCTACCCCAGTAGAGCCATCCATTGAGGTGATGACCAGAGTCGTGTTCGAGTTTTCGGGTGGTGGCAGCACACGACAAATGGGTGAGGTGTCAAGAGATGTATCCACCTTCGATGAGGCACTAGGAGATACAGAGGTACTGGATGATGGTCACAGACAACGGCATCATCAGCTTTGGGCAGACCTTCTAGTTTTGAAGGGGAAGGCCACATCAGTACGGGAGGCCATTTTGTTGGAGGACAGGGAGCTAGAGGGCATGAGAGTGGCTTGTGTCGAGTCGGCGGCCAAGTTGGCCCACATTGGGGAACGACTAGATTCCCTACTGGTACAACCAGAGGGCAGGTTGGAGTGTCAGATCATTCCCCTTAAGGCATGCATGTACAAGACTAGCAGCGTGGTTGGGACACCTCTTCCCATTGGAGAGAGAGAGACGGAGTCACCTAGTCAAATCTCATACATTGACTTGGTTAGTAGGATGAGACGATTGGGGTTGCATAGGGTGCAGCATCCACATGTTGAGGATGGACGGCGAGATATTTTGAGTTGGTACTCGGTGGAGTGGGTTATGGAGATGGTGGTGGACCCGGGTGTAGTTTAGCAGGAGTTCCCAAGTGATGGGAATATAGGAACCCCAGATTGGCATTGGGGTCTAGGCGGGATTACCTACCATTTCCCAGGTAGGTCGGTTGACTATGTCTTGGAGGATACAGTTGGCCTAGAAGTAGAGCATGTGCATCCGCTAGGGAAGTTTCGGTCAGCCCCAGTGGCCAACCAGTTTATGGGTAGACTCCCTAGGTTGGCTTCGTATGACACTCATACACGAGATCACGGGGTGGTCAACATACCTTAGCAGGAGGCATTGGCAGGACACCAGATGGCGCCTTGTATGGGGAGAAGGATTCTTCACCTTTGTGTGGGGAACAAAGGACGCAACGGAGCCGAGCAGTGGTTGTAACACTACTGACATATAAGGAGATTCACTTCTCGGACCCCTCGAGGAGGGTTTGGAGTGATGATCCATTCGTCGGTAGGTATAGTGATGCAACGGTGGGGACGATGATACCGATTGGTGGTAGTCCGACATGTAGAGGCACAACTCTAGGTCATCACATCCAGGGATGTGTGGGAGCCTCTAGCATTGAGCATTGGACTATCGGTGGACATGGAGTTGCATGGTGGTGTATTGTAGTGTGTGGGACTGCATTGTGGAGTAGGGGTGTCCTACATCACATTGAGAGCATGCAGGGAGAGACCAATGCCTGGACACAGTCAGGGCAGGAGACAGTACAGGGTGGTACAACAAGAGCATGGGGTATCCAACAGTATACTGGGGTATGCCTCAGTGTACAGTGGCATGTCGAGGAGTACAGGGATGATCAGTGGTATGCGAGGGTGTATGGTGCTGCACAGCAGTGTCTTAGAGCATTGCCTCCAGGGAGAATCACAGACAGGGGCACCGGGCTTACCTTTGGGGGTATTTCACCCAAGATCGATTGGGAAACAGATGAGTGATACTTGACGGTATCTGTGGCAACTCACGCACCTGACTTTCCACTACATCACTCATGGGCACATCCGATTTTGTCGATGTCCCTTGGCACCTTGGGCATGAGCAACGGGGTACATGAGGCTCACCCAAGATATTTGGATGACACTCAGCACACTAGGGGAGAGACTTCTCAGCAGTAGCACTATGTCGGGGCACTAGTTTATAGCCACAGGTTAGGGGATGAGATGATCCTCTGCAGGGGTGGCACATCAGTCATTGTTGAGCCTACGCTTGTAGAGTGGGTCATGAGGGAGACATGCGTCACTTTTCCCTCAGGGAATGTCGAGATCATGCATGAGCAGATGATACTAGGTACAGTAGAGGTAGCATCCTAGTATGTGTCTGGGCTACAAACATTATATCGACACTTTATCGAGAGGGTCGATGGCATATTCAATGCAGATGAGGTGGCAGAGGTAGAACAAGAGGGCATTCCTTCTGTATGCCAGGGTGAGGACTCATTTTCATATGAGTCCATAGGATCAGTTGAGGACGCTTCTGGGGAGCAAGAGTAGTCATGCAGAGATGGTGACAGTAGACTGGAGTTGCATTCCAGTGTCTAGGGTGAGCAGTCACGGGACTCTGCAAGAGATACTCTGGGTGAAGAGTCACTTGTGACGATTTAGCTAGAGCAGAAGGTGATGGAGCTTGAGTCGATAGAGGAGGACACTATTCACATTAGGCACGATATTCCTTTGGGGGAGAGCCAGATGGGCGCCCATATTGAGCCGATGAGGAATATGAGGCTTACATTGGGTTCAACCATTGAGGTGGGACAGTCAGATGCACTAACATCGATTACGGTGACAGCTGTTGGAGGTCCATATCCTCCAGAGGTGTTGGAGGTTGATGGGATTGCTCTGCAGGGGGCTAGTAGACAGTGGGAGCATGACATTCCTGATCAGGAGTGGGAGGACCTGTTGGATATGGTGAAGCATCCATCTGTGAGTCAACACAAGGATGAGGCATAGATAGACGTACACGCAGTCAGCAGAGCTACAATGTTTTTAGTGGGTATCACTTTCCAGGAGTACATCGATGGAGCTTGCAGCATATCTTGCCCACTTTGGCCAATTACAGAGAGAGGGGCTTCCTTCTATAGGCAGATTTTATTGGTAGACAGGTCAGAGTAGTGGGAGTTGATTACGGGTTGGAGACAACACCCTAAGCGTGTTCCACATGCAATTGTTGTTGCTACATCAGATTCTTCTTCCAGGATGGACTAGTGGGAGATCATGAGCTGGTACCCTCTTGATGGTACGATATTTTTTGTAGGGAGCACAACGGAGTAGGGGCCCTTGGACATAGCAGATGTTACAAATTCCAGTTGGCAGGGGGGCACAGGTTGTCATTTATTGATTACTCTATCCCGATTTCAGCAGAGTAGGATCAGTGTGGGATTGAGTTAGGACTTGGATTGGAGAGAGGTGATGAGTTGGTACACAGTTGATGGGACAGCTTACACAGTCACAGATACAGTGCAGCAGGGGTCATGGTCTTCGCATCTTAGAGCATCAGTCATAGCCAGAGAGAGTATGCAGTCCGAGCCGTGGGACTTGGGTGATTATTGGCCATGGTGGCTATGGGATCTGGTAGGATTGTTGTTTGGCTGGTACCATGAGAGATTAGTTTGGGATCTTGGCATTGAGAGATCCCTTCATATCAGGGTGGTGCAGAGGACAGGGAAGATTTAGTGGCACATCTGGGACCCAGGCACATTTTGCGGTGTCGGTGGGGAGCATCAGCTAGAGAGAAGGCTTCTTCAGGAATTGCTTGAGGACAAACCATATTTTTCAAGGAGGAATGTAATATTCCCAATTAGTAGCAACTAATTGGAAATATTAATTTTGATCATTTTTTCCTTATATAATTAAATTATAAATAAAAAGGTGAGTAGAGAGGGTCTAACTCACTTAGTGGAATAAAAAATCCTCCCTAGTAGCACAACGTTGTGACTGAAAGGGGATCCAAGGGGGGCTAAGCACCACGTAGAGAGGGGGCCCATGTATGCTCTAGAAGCTACTGCGCAGATGAGGATGAGCACGTGGCAAGAGAGAGAGACTATGTTGGGGTTTTGGAGGGAAACCAACGTTATAAAAGATGGAGGAGCCTTCTCATTTCATTCATTCTGGAGTTGATGATTTTGAGTGAGACGTTTGTCTTCTTGAGCACGCTGGCTGTTTAGCCTATATGCAGCACTATTTAGTGCAGCGAGTGTCTCTGGTCGGAGATCTCACCCTTAGCCCCAGGGGAATTGAGGTGCCTACTCATGCAAGGTTTCTTTCTCAGTATTTTTTGAGTAGTCTTATTTTTTGGGTTTGTTGCGGAGCTGGTGCTTATAGAGACTGCACAGTCACTAGGAGAGAGGACACAGTCCATTGTGGAGGTGCTCTGGATTGAGGTTTCTGTAGGAGATTTAGATGAGATTTTGAGTAGAGGGTCAGCCTTTTCCCACAGGAGGATTTTGGCAGAGTTTCAGGTGGTGTTTCAGCTATTTCCATTTGGCCTCTGCGCAGAGCCTTGACGGCCAGTGTAATTCCCTGAGGAGGTATTTTCTAGTGATTTTCGGGGGTTGGCCATTTTTTATATTGTTTCTGGGTTTTTACCGGGTTGGTGAGTAGAGGAGGTTTGAAGATTTTCAACTCATTTTGGAAAGGGGATCAACCCCTAATCTCTATTCCATTCCAGCAGTAGCAGCTATATGGCAGTTTTCGAGTAGCTGGGACGCAGTTCATAGAGAAGTCATTTCCTGTATTTTCTAAGAGAGTTCCTTCACTTGCCTTGAGAAAGATTAGGTGCCATCACTCCGATCACCTATTGTACTTCATTATATTTCTTAGATTAATAATATGGCTCAACATCTTATCTCTATGTTTTCTGGATGAGTTGCCATAATTTCTTTCTCTGTTATTATATGTCTACTGCACTGTTATTTATTTATATTTCTGAGAATTCTAGTTCTATACCAGTTGGTGTGTTTATCTTTCACTCTTAGACAGAGTCTAGAAAGAGAAAAAAAAAACTCATGGATGGCTATAAATACAATTCAAGTGGCCCTCATTTGTTAATCAACATGATAATTCTTCCTTATTTGGGTTTGTATTGCATAGGTTTGACTTTGGTTCATAGATATTGGTTATGAAAAGTCTCATATTAGAGGGTTCAAATCTCTCGTGTGTGTTTAGAGTTTTGGTTTCTAGATGCATACATGCTTTAGGAAAATTCTAGTCGCAACCAGAGGTTCAGGCATATGGTTGGAGGGTCTCAACTGCAAGCACATCACTCTATGCATGAAAAGGAAAGCTATGGTTTTATTTATATAGTTGATCGCCATTTTTTTCAGTTGACTATAGAGTTCCATAGTTGACCGTAGATAGTGAAAGTTGCTTTTAGGCTTATGAATTAGGGTTTTTATTATTAGCATTGTGGCTTTCATCTCATCGACGTTGTTTAGTTGATTTTTCTAGAGAGGATTGTAGTTTAATATATGGATCATGTTACTCTCTTTTTTTGAATCATTCAATGAAAATCTAATAATAAGAAGAATTTTAAAGGGTATTTCCTGTAATGGGTTTTTCCTTGGTCTCTGACAAATCCTGATGTCCCTATATGTGCATTATTTTCTTCTATTGTTACTTTATGTTCCACTGTATTGATCATGATATTTCTCTTTCGTATAATTGCATATGTTGTTGTATAATGTTGTAAAACTAAATAACATTATGATTTTATGGGGTGAATTTAATATGTAAATGAAGAAATGAAATTATCTAAAGTACAAAAAAATATATCCCTAAGAAAATTTAACATGGTATCAGAGGATGAATAAAAGTCATTGAGATCACCCCCTATCAAGACAACATCGATGGAAGCAAGAGAATATATAGGAGACCTAAAGAGTACCAGGGTTTGAAGGAATCAATAGGAAATCTAGTTATTAGGGTTTGATGGATATTATGACATTAGTGTTTGGAATAAAACCTTAATTAGTACATATATTTGAGATATGCAACCTAACTAACCTCACATTATCATTTTGAATATGTTATAGCACTTGTGACAACTTTCATGTAGCACTAGATGTCATAATCTCAAATAGGCTTGGATGTTGATGAAGTTGGTTGAAATATAACAAACGAAGCAATGTTATATGTACAATGGAGAATCGTGACTCTTGAATATTGGTTAAATATGGATATGGTCACCTCTTAGCGAAGATGAGCACTTTTTTTAATTTATTTTACTTCATTATGTCGTTAATTTTTTTTATATTAATTGATTTGATCATTGATTATACTTCCTACATGTATATTAGAGTATTTGGAAACTTGTAACATCTTGATGATATCTGATAACTATATCCTTCTTGAAGATCATTCGAGGTGAAGGAAAACAAGAGTTGGTGGTGGAAAAGGAAAGAAATTCATGATGATCCAAAAATTACAATATGCAAGTGCTATAGGTTCCTTTCTCAAATAAGAAATAGAAAGCGCAAAGGTATCTCAATGTTATAAGGTATGTATAGTATATTGTTTCATTGCAATATTGGATGGCAAGGTAGGCCCTAAGGTATCATGATAATATCACCTTCATGAATGACCTATATATGTATATGGAAGTAAGCTTGATTCATGGTACATATGATGAGTTGGTTCACTTAGTATTGGAAAAATATCTTGCATTCTATTAAGTCATATCAAAGCTGCCTAGAAATATTGATTTTTTTAATATGTTAGTATACATGATATTTGTAAAAGCATCTCACATCTTAGACATGGTGGATTTCCTGATTTCATAAAGAATGCTAATATGGTAACTTTATGCTATTGTTAATGCTTGTGATTTTCATGATAACATTGATGATAAAAGTGTAACAATAAGGATATTATTTTTGACATTGCTTAGGTTTTAATAAGCATAGTAACTATGGCATATGGTAAAATTGGATGCCCTATTTTGATGGTTGGGTAATATAATAAAAATAGTGATGTAGTCATTATGATTCTTTAATTATGATGATACAATTTTCAAATGCCCTATTCTTATGACACTCTTGATGATAGTTTGATTTCATATGCATATGTGATGATAAAATAGTTGATCTTAACATGTTATGACCTTGATGAATATATGTTTTAGAGCCTAATATAGTTTTATTTCATGACCTAGAAATTTTGGTGATGCATGAAACCATTATTATATATAGGTTGATGTCTTGATTAATTTTGATTGAAGTGGATTATGATTAAGAGGGATAAAATCTACATAAGATCCATACAATTATTATCATTTTCATTAAATGTATAAAATATTGTTTATTTTTTAAGAAATATTTTTTGACATGAATAGACAAATATTTGGCGTTGTTAGTTTGTAGAAATTTATGGTATGAGAAGAGAATTTTTCTCCTAGTCTAAGCCCCAACCACTGGGAGTAAGGATTAAGAGTGTGATTATAGGCCTCCCAACCACATGAAAGAAGTATTATGGGTTCGGTTGTGCTTGCAGGTCACAAAATATAAATTCATATGCATAAAAACAAGAGCATACTAGGAGAATGAAAATCCTATAGATATGGAGCAAACAATCGAAAGTCCTATGAGAAGGGAAGTTTGAATGTTTGACTTACTATAGAGAATGTGAATTTGTTCTGTAAAATCGTGTTTGCAAGGGATCAAAATATGCATATCAGGTATGTTATTTTTATTTGATCATTTAAGCTAGTATATGATATTATTGGAAACATTTGTAAGGGTTTGAAAATAGTTTTCTTATTATTTTAATACAAATGAGTAGTATTGGAGTGTTGAATTGACGATTTATAGTTCATAGATATGTTTTGGCTTATGGATTGATTGAACTCATAGTGATACCAAATTAGATTTTTGATTTGATAACTTATTGTTTCCTTTGATAATATCATATGTGGGAATAATGATTTCCACTGATTAATATTGGTATTCAATAGAGACTATATATTGGAATCATTGGATTTGGAATATTGGTTGAAGTATAAAAATTTGTAACTTATCATTGGTATATGCATTTGCATCTACTTACATAAATAATTAATATTATGATTATGTGGATGGACTGATGGATTTTGATATTGCATAATAACTAGTTTTTGACATGAAAATAGATGAAGTCATAACTTGGTATTTGGATTTGAGCTTTACCCAACAGCTGGACCGAAGAATTTTTTAAATTAACATTAGAGGAAACTTGATGAATTTGATACTATTTTTGATTTGGAATCTAAGGCTTGATAAGTTGAATTAGCTTATTTGATTGCATAGTATTTATTTCTGTAAGGTTGATTATTTGTATTTATCTGTATAATGTTTGAAGATAACATTATATGGCGTGAAGCAAGCTTCCCGAGCTAGGTATGTCTACATTGATAGTTCCCTGGTGAAGCCAGGAAGATGTGTCGATCCAAACCTCTTCTTCAAAAATTTTCCAACGTATGAATTTTATTTTGCTTTTATATGCTAATCGTCTATTCTTGAAAGGTAATGAGCCTCTAATGATCAAAGTAAGAGGGAGTTGGTACTTGAATTTTAAAATGAAGAATCATGGCATGATTAATTACTTTCTAAATTTTATAAAATAAAATATATATTGCGAATCTATTGGAGAGTTTTAGAAAGTGAAAATGAAAATACTTGGACACTTCTATTGAATTTCAAAAGGTTATGAAGAGATATTATTGAACCTAACTTAACAACTGTTAGTCGATTGAAGCATTGATTTTTCGCGTGAAAACTCATATATGTCTATATCTATATGTGTGTGTGTGTGTGTGTGTGTGTGTGTGTGTGTGTGTGTGTGTGTGTGTGTGTTTTGCATAGAATCTGATTCAATTTATGATTAAGCCATTTCATAGACACTGGTTTGCCGCCAAGCATCCTTAGAGATATTTGCATGGGATGATTAATTTTTGGTTTGAAATATGTGACTGCGTACTGATGTTGTTTAGGAACATTTCTAATGAGATGAGCATATCTAGGTACCACCTTAGAATCATATCTTCCATTATATTTTGGATGAAAAGTTTGTGGATTTAATCATGACCGAAGTTTAATGCGATGTTTCTAAGCAAGTTGAAGAAATCCTTTGCAAATTTATTTTAAATAGGTCCTGGATGTGACATTGATATATTGTGGTGATAAAGAGTGGGATATGATTTTCATAGAATGTTGTATATAGTTGGGATTGATATATATTCATATATTAAGACAATGTTTTTATAGGACACAAGATTAGGCTTGTAGTTAGCTCTCTGAGAGGGAGGATGAATAAGGTTTCCTTTTGTGATATTTTTATATTTGTTCTAATATAAAATTTGACTTGATTTCTTGCATGAATAGGATATTTTCAATTATTATTTTTTATTTGGTACCATATATGAGCAGGATGACATATTTTCATTATACATAGATCAGGACTGATCGAGGACATAGAGCTGACTCTTCCCCCCTGTTTGAGCACTTTGGGTGAGTAATTAAGATGGATGGATCTTTTGGCTTAGCGATCTGTGGATAACACAATTTCACCCCTATATATTACCCATATGGTTGAATATTTTTCTCTGTTATCTTGGTGTATGCAGAGTATACTTGATTCGACATCATACCCACATGCTAGGCTTGGTGTGAACACTCTTCCATGTTTGCTCAACAGGTTGAGAGGGTACCTGGAGGTGTACAACCCAAGATGATTATGATGTAGGTCTTCTACCACATGAATATTGAGGGTGATTTTTGGGAAGATCAGTGGGAAATAGGATGGATGAGATATTGTTTATCAACATAGGATGGATGATTTTTCATCCCCTATGGTATGATTCCTATTTCTAGAGATAGGGTGGAAGTTTTTTTCTCCCCTATGAGATGAATTGTGGTGAGAATGTCCTATATGACCTTCTTTATTGTAATTGGATTTGAGGTTGAGATTGAGCTCCCTGATGTAGTTTTAGGGTGAGATGTGCTCCTCAATCTTGTTCTAGATTGAGATAAGATATTTGATGTTGTTGATGTGAATTGAGGGTGGTGGATTAAGCTCCCATCATTTGTAAAAAATATTCTTCTTTTATATTCAATTATGTTAAAAATATGAGGAGAGACAATAAAGGGATAAGAATAAATAAGCAGAGTTGAATTGAGATGAATAATGATGATATTTGATGATGATATAATTCAGATAAGACATGATTTGATGGTAGGATACTTACAATGGTTATGTGACATAGTTGGAATTTATCTATATATAAGAGGGAGTGTTAATTGGGCAACTCAGTGAAAAATTCCAATCATGGAACTAGATTCCTATGTTCAAGAGGACCGACCTTTTACTATTGAAGTGCTCAATTCAGACAAGGGAACATGTATTTTTGAATTATAGCCCACATGTGTAAAATATGACAGGTGAGCCCAAGAGAGAAATTAGACACTGATGGATAGCTATAAATACAATTAATGTCACCGTAATTTGGACATAATCATGATCATTATTTTTTCTCTTGGTTTGGATCGCACAGTTTGCAAACTATGTCAGAGAGACTAGTTTGTACAGGTATGATAATGTAGGGTGTAAATCTTTCATAGGTGTTTAGGGTTTTTGTTTCCATCAAAATTCATTCTTAAGGAAAATTTTGGTCGCAATCGTAGGCATGCAGGCTCATGTGATCAGTTGGAGGATTTCGATTGCACACATGTTACTCTCTATCTATGGTTGGAAGCTATGATTTGAGTTTTATAGTTGAGCATATATTTTGTGAGTTGACCATAGAGTTCAACAATTAACCACAAAAATTGAGATTTGATCATAGGCTTTTGAATTATGATTTTGATTACTAGCATTGTTAGGTCCATCTCATGGATTTCGTTTAGTTGATTTTTTTTGTATAGCATTATGGTTGAGGAATGGATCATTGTACTTTATTTTTTTGAATTATCCAATGAAAATGTAATAATAAGAATAATTTGAAAAGGTTTTCCCTATGGTGGGTTTTCCTTAGTCTCTGAATAATCATGGTGCTTCTATGTGCAAATTTGTTTCTTCTATTATTCCTTTATGTTTGGTTAAAATTGATGATGATATTTTTTCTTCTATATAATTTCATATGATGCTAAATAATGTTTTATAAATAAATAATGTTATGATTTTTTTGGGTGAATTTAATATGTAAATGAAGAAATGAAATTGTCTAAATCAAAGAACAATATATCCCTATGAAAATTTAACAATCACTACAAATTTTACTATTTTGTACCCACCTTACGTAGAGTGGTGGACCATACCCCTACCTCTACATAGGATTTTCCTCCAAACAAACTTTACCTTTGCACATTTTTTCCTCCATATAATATTTACCTTTACATAAGCCTAACTGACACAAAAAACATTTCTCCAAACACCTTTAATTACTTACTAGATTTTTCCCCACATATATCCACATCATTTCAAGATATCATATATGAGGAATTTGGAGGATATTTTTTGTTTTCCACAATTATCATACATTTTAATTCTAATACGATCTTAGCCCTTCAAATATAGCCTATTGGCTCACTGTAACAATGAGCGATGACTCAGGCCTAAACCTCTCAACTTCGTTCTCCTTCTCACATTCTCATCTTATAGGCCTTCTATGTCTCAACCTAATATGATTATTTCCTTATCCTTTAATTGATGGAAATAGATTTAGTTATTGAAATGTTCCATAAATTCACCATTATATCCTAATTTATTGTTTTCTTTTATATATAAAAATTTGAATTTTCCAACCCAAATTTAGTGTTTTCCCCCTTTCACTCCCTTCACACACATTTTATTCTTTCAATGACATTTTTTGAACATTTCATCTCCCAACGATATTCAACAAAATCCCCCTAAATAAACGACTTGATGTGTGACTCCCTTTAGAATATGATATCAATGATGACATTCACTTGGATATCAGTTATAACATAATTTTCAACAACCTTCGCCTCTTTTATTGATGGAAACAATATGAGAGATCTGCTATTCATTGGTAGTAATGCTTTTGAGCTAGACTCCCCCTATCTATTGGTTGACTTTTATTTTCCGTATGTTGATGCCTATGATGTCTTCTTATTCTATCCCTTTGACATCAATGGAAAATAATGAAATAATTATTTTTTCTTCATTCTCCCCCGTTGGTGATTGTGTATTTTTGTGACTATTCTCCTTCTTATGTTCATTTCATAATGGTCTCTCTTTTTTTTTTTTTGCATATCCACCTATTCATGAATATAAAAAAATATTCATTGGATCGACTATATTCCATAAAGTTTGCAAGTATATAAATTGCCCAAAATTCATTCAAGTACACCATCAATTTCTAAGATAATGTGTCTTCTAAAACAAATGTGGAAAATTTTAGAACATTGGATGTTGAACTCCCATGAAATTATGTTTTTTATTACCTACCATGTTACCCTTTTGGAAAATAACTGATTCTACTAATGTTTTCAATAGTAATAAATATTAATCTCATTGTTTTTTCTTCTTCTGGTAATAGTGAGAGAAGATGAAATATAACTTTGGTTGAAATATTTTTAACTAGGAGAGACATGACACTTTTTTCCTCTAATTTCATGTTTCTCATTTGATTGCGTTTAAACTCCCACTATGCTTCTTTTCTGTAGAAATCTATCCCTTTTGACACCAACATGATTCTCTTTGGTAGCAACTACTTCTAATTTTCCAGTTGTGTCTATTGAAGGGTGGGTCCGTCTAGGATTTTGTCGCAAATTAATTTCCATGAGTATCCTTATTATTTTTGTTACAAAAGGATTTCTCTCTCTAAGCATATGGTTATTCTCATCTACGATGTGATGTTCTTGTAAGAGTATTTGTTATTTCCTCTAAGATGTTTCTTCTAATTTATTTTGACTAAGGTCCTTCTTTGATTGACTAAAATTTCTTTGATCTCAGTAAAGAATACATATTGCATTCTAAATACCATTACCTTTGGACTACTCCCTTTCATCACATCAATACATCTTTCTTTTTTATATTCTTATGTTCATTTATTGTTTCTTTCCTTAAATATTAGTTGGTCTAGGCTCAATCAACTCACTCTTCTTCTTTGATGATACTCTGAATCCAACTTGCTAACTTATTCAATAATAAAATGTATTGTCTTTACCTTATTCATTTCTATATGGATACATATTTTCTGATGAGATGTTCATCTTTTGCACATTATATCATATTTATTCACCTTGTTCTTATGTTGGTATCTATTTCATGTATTTTCTTGTGGTTTAGTTTCTTTTATGACATAGATAGACATTCATTGTGATCCACATAGGACTTTTATATCATTGAAGAAATGACTTACATAGGTTTTTAAACCCAAATCATATGAAAAATAAAAATTACCGAACAAAAGAAATGTCCGAAATAAGGTGGCAATGAGAAATTCTTTTTTTTGTATTTATACCCAGATGTACATACATATACAAAATAAACCCAAAAAACCATTTTTGAATTTCTTTTCTCACCGTCATCCCAAACACATGTGTATTCAAGGGTGTAGACTACTCGTCAATTCCTCTCTCATGATTTATTTGTGAGATGATCTGAAGGTTCGTCCACAGTTAAGTTTGAACTCCTCTTTGTTGTGGAACCACCCTATTTGAGTGCTAAGCGGTAAAATTACACAAATAATTGAGCCTGGGGTTGAACTCCCAAACTCCTCCTATACATCCTTCGCAATGGGATGTTTCCTTTGGTTTTCTGTTTAATTGGTGGGATTCTGTTAAATGAAACCACACACATACCCAATGTATTAACAACTTTTTTCACTAAGAAACTTGGTAAGTGATGTTCCCTTAGTCTTAATATCAATCTTCCTCTAGGTAATTGATTAACGTTTCACCCTCATCAATTCATCAATTTAAAACATGGGAGGACTTATATTGACAACTCCGATAACTATGAGGCCTCCATTTTTTGTATTTTTATATAACTTTTTGCTCTAGAATCACTCATTCTTTCGTTTAGTTCCTATTATTATTCTTTCCATTTTGTGTGTTATAAAGTAAATATTTATGTATTTCCCTTGTTTTAAAAATATGTAACATTAAAATAATTATTAAATATAGTTTTTGTGTTTGCGAGTCTTAAAAAAACATGGTTAATTACATTTTTATACGAATACCAATGGTCCTTTATCTTTTCCTCACAGTTCTGTCCCATGCATCAAGTTCCTGCACTAGGATTTCTGCACCAATTTCATCACACGTTGAAAACTTCTTGCACTATTCAAACACTTGTGGTTACTGGAGCTAGCCATGAACACCAGGGGGGAACTAGAAAGTTAAAGGATGGTATTATATTTTTTAGACAGGGAAAAACAACCTTCCTGGTTATATGTAGCAGCCCATAATCCACATATACCATAAAATAATGACTTTTTAAAGGACTTATGGAGTCCAACATTGGGGGTGTCTATCCCTCTAGAATGGTCCTGACGAGCAACATACAACCCTACCCCTCGCTGGTTTTGAACCTGTGACCTCCCAAGAGAAATCACAAGTTCTTAACCATTGAACCCACTTAGGTTGTCTTTAAATGATGGTATTCTTATTCAAACTGAGGACACATTCTAAGGAAATCATGAGAATTCATGGTCAAGTATCGAGTCAATGGATTGCTATGCACAACAATTCTATCAATAGTTATTTTCCGTTATACAAATATGTACATGGATGATGCATTGGGAGTTTCATGATTTGGAATTTGGCCTACTTATAAAAAAGGGAACTATTTTATAAGAAATCCTTCTGCTAGAGATCCAATAAATTATTGAGAATTTTACCAAATGAAACTGTTGTAATTCATACTGAAATTATCAATGTCAGTTTAAGATGTTACTAAAATTATCGATGTTAGTTCAAGATGTTATAAAACATCATTGCAATAACATTGTATAAGAATGATGGGCTCTAGGGAGAGGTTGGTTAGTTCCAATGTAGAGCTATGCTAGTATTGTTGATTTGTGGATTGCCCCTAATTGATCGTAAGAGCCTGATATCTTCCCATATCATTTAAAGAGTGAGCCTCAATATTAGTGGAAGCATGCCTAAGCTATGTTTTTTTCATTTCTATTGTATATTGAATGTTTGCAGGTTCTTGGTGATTTAAAATTAGCAACAGAGGGTGCGAGGTGAATGGTGGGCTCGTTAGTATATATCGTTACTACTCCTGTATATCATATGAATGGAATGGTTTGAAATGCCAATAAGGTATGTTTTTTATTTATATATAATACTATTTACTGATAAGTTTCATTTCAATACTTAATAAATTTGTGAGTTGTATTATTTTAGTTCTGTAATCTACATGCAATGTCAACTTGTGGTGAATATTGGAGGAATACATTTTTTACATTATTTGGTTTGAATATTAATTATAATGTGGAATACCAGTCCCTTTGCAATCTATGGATATTTATTTTGTTTCGTTCGAAGCCTCGATTCCCAAAACACAAGGATTTTTCTGATGTTATTTGGTTCCAAACCTTAAAGCCTAAATCTTGACCTCTGGTTGGCATGGATAATCTAACAATATATGAAATTCTGGAAAAATATGTATCAAGGATCCAAGCCATCTCATTTACAAAAGAGAAAAAATTGAAAATAATGTTGTTATCATTCGATTCATAAATTGCACTAATCAAGATAGAGCTCACAGGTCTAGCTTGCAGGATGTGAAGCTTACATCTTGTAATCTATTGAATTTGGGAATCAACCACTTAAGAACCATGAACCAAACTCATGAGACACACTTGAGGTATGGAAGGTCTTTTGCAAATTCAAATACATAGATAATATTGTTTATAGTGCAATTTACATATTTATCTATTTGATGTATCGATTCCCCAAAAATATTATGTAGAATTATCGACCTTTTATTGCAAAATTCTAAGTTGTATTCCTATAATTTATGCCCATATATTTTAGAGGATCGGGTTCAAAAATTTCTATCTTATATTTCTTGAATGGTAGAATTCCTTGTTATTGGTGTTTTCTTGCATAGTGTTTCTAGGTGTGACATTTCTAGAATGGCAAGGTCAGAGAGGAATTATTTTCAAATACATGCAATATTCATAGTTGAATGCACTTTATAGATCTAATATGCCTTACCTTGCATCCATTCCTTCCTTTTAATTGCACACAAGAATTTCTAAAGAAAAACAAGAGAGTTGGGCATGCATTCGAATTTAATTCATGCAGTGTGTGCTCTGTTTGGTATATGACATGCTTGGATTACCCGTTGCATTTTTTATTTTCTGAACACAATTTCTATATTTCATTCACTCAGTTAATTAGAAATCAGTGTTCAGATTCCCAGTCAAAATAATAAGGGTATACCTTTACTTGTCTATAGTTAGGGTTTATTTTTAGTTGTTCATATTGAAGGTTTGGTTTCAACTATTGATTGAATAGGAGGATTAGTGTTTATTATTTATAAATATTTCGTTTAAGAAAAGGAATCAGATTTCACATTTTTTGAAGGAATTTACAGAGGTTGGTGAGCAAGCTAGCATTGGAAATTGATATGCATGTCACTAGGGGCTCTATCGTGCCTCGAAGTTTATAAACTCCCATATTGGAAATTAAATGTTAGGTTTTTTAATACACTGAAAATTTTGGGGGGTTTTTTAAGGGAGGCAATTGGGGGATTGACGTTGGTGACCTACAGCAAACTTGTGGTTTTCTCTTTACTTAGTTTTTCTTGCAGGCCTTTGGTCTCTTAGAATTAATTTTGCGACTTTATTTCCTGCATATTTTTCTTTCCTTCTTAAGGTGGTATAATAACCCCCCTATTTATATACATTACCCCTATGATGACAAAATATACTAGTTGGCTTCTTGAGTACAAAAAATGGTATTTCAAAGAATCTTTCAATGACGAGTTTCGATGTTGCTGGAGAGATATAAAAATCATGCAATGATGAACTCACAAGTGGAGAGCTTAGTATTTTTCTTGAACATAAAAATAATATTATCAAAGATTTGATTTTGACATTATATTATTTGTAGGAAGAATAGAAGAAGGATGAAGAACCACTGCTATTTTTCCACTAATTGTAGAAAGAAGCACTTATTAAGAGAATGCCAACTGAGCAGCCTAAAAGTTTGCAAAATTTTTGAGGAGGGTCACTCAATAAAACATTTCCAATCACTGCTAGGACTACTAAATTTACTCAAGAAATCAAGTAAGGAATCAAATCAACCACCAGGTATAATAGGAAATCCATCATCATTTCATACTTGGACTAATAATTATTATCATCAGTAGTTTCCTCAACAAATTTATAATACTATAGTTCCATGGAAAACATTTAGTCCTCCTTTGAATGAACATATAGATTTTCGCCATAGTGGTCGTCTCCTTAGACTTTATCATCAAGCTCGATATCCCCATGGCCTCAAGGATGAATTAGAGCCTTCTCTCTAAGGAAGTCTCCCATTCAAATTCAGTTATATGAATAATCACAACAAACACAATTTATTTTGCATGCACCATTAGTTCATCCTCAACCATGGTCCTAGCTACATGTGCAACCTTACCCTAATCCATACACTAGCTGATACTCTAATTCAAACCCTATCCCCAACCCTATTAAAAACCATATACTTAACATTAGTCCAAGCCTTAACCTATATTGTAACCGAAACCATAGCCCAAACCGTAATCCAAACCCGTAAGTTTCACAACAATTTAAAACATCTACTCTTCCCATTGACTCCACTACTGAGTGTGATGATATATATTAGAGGTTATGGGAAGGGGTGAGTTTGGAAACATCTCTTATCTCTAAAAAACATTCACCGCAGTAATATATAATTCAAATACCATTGGAGGAGAAATATTTTATTGGAACTTGTTCTAAAATTGTTGTTGAAGCTGAAAACCCCAGAATTTCCCATATTGATCCTTTTCAATATGAAAAGTAGATGTTTCCATATATCTTGAAGGAGACGTTAATACCTATATTTGCAGGAAACCTAAATGAGACATCAATACGTTGATATTTACGGTCACCACCCTGAAGTAGAATTGATTCCCAAATTTACAGGTGCCAACATAATCTTCCTATCATACTCCTCTTTCATAACATTTTCAAACTCTTATCCATCGGAATTACATTTTTACTTAAGAAAATTCCATGATCTCTAATATAAATCTTACCTCTTTACCTACCACAAAAATATGATTTTCCATGTTTAACATACTACTATTTTCAATTTTCTACATATCACTACCTTTTCCTTCTTTTTATCGACCTAAATATCACACTACACATCCTCTCCTTATGTTGTCTTATGCTCTTGGATGACCTCAATGTTCAATTTCATATCAAGTATAATATTTAGGTCTATTATAGGCTTTGTTTCTATGCACAATTTTTTTACCTCTTTTATCTCCCATATGATCTACTAAGGTTTCCTCTCCTTTAACTGGATTACCGTTATTTAATTTATATACTATAATTATCTCAATCTCAAAAAAAATTTCTAGTTTCCCTGAGATTTTAATACTCTTAACATATTTATAAGTATTTCCATCTTTACCTTACCTCATTTTCATATGTATAGAATCATAAAATTATTTAAAATTTAACTTTCTATTTATATCTTATGATTTCTATTACTATGGGTACCAATATATGGTTTTCACCCATGGTATAATGGTTTTACAGGTTAATTGTTTATCTACTAACCCCTCAAAATTTTATTTTATGCTCATGGATTTCCAATTTTTTTGTAGGCACACTGTTATTACTTCAAACTGCAGCTCATTTTAGTCCAACTAATACTACCATTGGAGATTTAATCTTTCACAAGTTCCCTTGCTTGTGGTTGAGGGATAGACCATTATCAAAACACCTTGGACATTATGAAGTTAGAATTAGATTTTTTTTTACAATAATGGTCCATTGGATCAATGGCTTTAACACTTCAAGCATCAGTATATTAGGTCTATTCATTTATTATCAAACATGATAAACCTATGTATTGATACCAAGTTTTCAAGTCCCAAAGCTCTTATAAATTATCACTTAACACCTCACAAAAGGGATTTGTGACCTAGAGATAAAACTATGGTATTATGCTATTAACAAGCTTGGCCATTTACAATTGACAACTAGTTTCTCATTACGTTAGGACTTCACAGATAATATCAATCTATTCCTCATCCATTTTGACACTCCAAAGTATTGATGACCCAATATCCCTATATGGGGCTTAGAGTGTCCACTTCATCTGTCACATAAACTACCACTTCCACATCATCCTCTGCAACCAATCATGACATGCCACATGTCTAAATTTTCATGTGTTCCCCCATCATTTAATCCCCAAACTGCCCATTTGCTTGGTTGAAAGGACCATTCTTCTCGGTAGTTGTTACTCTATGATATTTCCACAGTAGTGGTTCTCAATACCTTACACTCCACATAATCATTGCCACTAGACTATTTTTTCACACCTTTTCTGAATAAAAATATCATGTCCTTAGCTATGTATAATATTTCCATCCATGCAATCTTTACTTCAGCATAACCATAATTTTCTTGCAAAATGTTTCTCCACATGCCTTTTATTACTTAGTCAAAATTTTCCCAAATATATCCAGATCATAACAGGATGTCAAATATATAGATTTATATACTATTTTTTCTTTTTAACTATGTTTATGCTCCAAATTTTGAAAGGGGCTAGCATATTGGCTCTCTAGGACTAGGAGAGTTGAATAAGGGTTGACTTTCTTGGACTTCTCATCTTCTCATCCTTCTCAAACTTCACATCTTCTCGACCTTATTAACCATATTTATCTATTCATTCTTATCATTTTTTGTATTATTTCATTATTATATTTCTCATCCTTCTAAATATCATCTTGAGTTGCTTGCATAATTCTTCGTCAATTGATAGTGGGGGGATTAATCATTGAAATATTACACCAATTTGATATTATATCCAAATTTGGGGTTTTGCTTTATAACAATAAGTTTACTTTTTCTAAATCAAATTTGGGTTCTCCCCCTTTTAGTATCTTCACACACATTTTTCCTCTATTAATGAACTTTGGGCAATAGTTTCTCTTTAGAAAAATCCCCCTAAATAAATAACTTTATGTCTAACCCCCTTCAGATTGTGACATAAATGACATAAATGAAATTAATATCAACGAGAAAATAATGTCCAACATCTATGAGAGAGAAATTGGAGACCATAAGCGAGACTCTTTCTTCCATATTTTTCATTGTCCATAGTCAATATACCTTTCTATATTTTTTTTCAACCAAAATAGTTGAGATCATTATCTATCTTATTTTGAGGGGAAGGACAAAGAGTTCTCATCTAAGTAATAATGGCTTCAAAAGTTCCATGGGAAAATATAAAAGATTTTAGGACATTAATCTCCATTCAGGTGGTAGAGGAAAACAAATCTCAATTCAGGTGGTAGAGGAAAACAATTTTATTGATATTTAGAGAGAGACAAGGTCTCTCCATTCACCTTGTAAACAACATAGAACATCATTGATGAGTATAAGATGTGAGACTTGAAATTCTATCATAAAAAATGTGGCCACCTAGAAAAAATCACTAGCTGAAAAAAATATGATTTTTTTGTATGCATTTTGGAAATTAGAATCCATTTTCACGTAATTATATAACCTAAGGTTTAATTTTTCCTAACTATGTCCATTAATTAATAAAAATAGATGAGAATAACCCATAAATCCATTAATTTTATGTTTTTTTTTTTTGCATAATTTTACCCTTTTACATGAAAATAATTTACGATATTTTCACTCAAAAATTTCCATTTTAATGTGAGTTCGATAAATCACTTATTTATTGAATATTTATTAATAATTTAAACATACCCATAGAAATAACTTATCAGTTTATTATTTATAAATAATTTATAACATGTTTCACTATTTCAGGTAGAAGCAATTTGATATTCATTATTTACTAATTACTTATAGCTAGTCTTCATTAATTAACCTAATATATTACTAATTTTTATTTGGTTAACTAAATAATGTCATTAACCATTATTTTTACCATTTCCTGTTACAAAATAGTAAAATATTATATCATTCATATCTTGAGTTTGTCTAGGAAATATTTTATTATATTTGACCTTATCAAATCTAGTAAGCGTTTTATTATTAATAAAGAGGTGTTCCCCCTCATTTCGCATGATTTATTTTCATCACCAAAGTTATGATCTTATAAGTCATGAGGTCTCTCCATTACAATCACTCTACATTTTTCTTATTTTTTTCCTATGCATCATTTTACCCTGTAAAGAGAAGGAACCACACAAGCTACACCAAGTACTATTTACGAACACCCCACCCCACCCCCCCCCCCAAGGAGGAGGTCTTTGGAGGAACACTAAAGTAGACATTCCAAGTGAGTGGATTATATGCATATGTTATATAATTATATATATTTTGATTTCTCTTTTTTTGTTTATCTTCTAGTATTTTATGAATATCTTATGAACAATTTTATTAATATGTGCCACTCCTAGTTTTTATATTAAATCCTCATTATTTATTCTTGGAATACTAAAAAATAATCTAAAAATTCTTCTTTATAACATGTTTGAACGAATAAAATGAACATGAGCTAAGAAATTTTGATTCCATTTATGATACCCAAGTACAAACTTTCCATAATGAGTCTATTTAGAGATTCAAAAATAACTAAAAATAACAAAGGGCCTAATGGGAAGCCTTAGAAAATCCCATGAGAAGCACAAAAATATATAGAGGGAGGCCCATTTATAAGGAAAAGAATGAAATGTATCATATTCAACCAATTATCCAATTTACAATGAGAAGTTCCAAACCCATTTGAATGAGAGAAAGCCAAAGAAAACTCTCGTCAACTCTATCATAAGCCTTGGTAGATCTAGCTTGAGGATAACAACACTAAGATTCAATTTCCTAATAGAGTGTATGACTCATTGTGCTAATACGATGACATCATGGTTCATATTCTATATGAATCGATTCCTCTCATTTTAAATGAATGATATTAATATGAATTTTTTTGTTGTGGAAATTAGTTTTGAAATTTGTTATAAATTAAATTCCAACAAGAAATTTACTAATTCTAGAAAAATTAGGTGGTTCCTTGTGTCATTCGAATCAAACATAGAAAGTAGGAATTAAATGAGATAAATAATTTTTCCAAACCTTGATATTATTTGATTACTTTTACCATATTATCCTTTAAAAGGTTGTAGATTCCTATGTTATTTTGATGGAAAACCATATTCCCATGTAGATTTTTCTTTCTACATTTTCCAGAATGTAACTAAAACCTACATTTAGTTAACTTATTATAACAATATAACATTAATATAATGGGGGGGGGGGAGCAGGGGGGGAGAGGTGCTCTATAAAATTGTACACAATCCCTTCTATCAGACATCATTGTATACTCCAAAAGAGGATATGAAAAATTACTCATTGTACTCAGCCTTATCCTCATAGGACATGTGGCCATAACCATCTTTGATGTCTCATATTTTATTTTTGTGCTTCATGATGTTTGAAAAATAATGAAAAAATTTATATTGCTTACCCCTAATTCTACCCACACTTCCCTACTATTTAGAGTCCAATGATCCTAATTTTGGAGAGGAAGAGAATGTAACTCCTCCTTTAGGTATTTTATGTTGGATAATAATTTGATTCTTTTTCCTTGTAAACTTATTTTATTTTCTCTTACACTTCATATATACTAAATAAAATCTTGGCATAAAAAATTTCTTCCTTTAATTTCGAGGCTAGTTTGAGAGCCGATAAATGGTTGGAAAGTGTAATCACAATACAGGTGGACAAATTGACTAGGGGTATCTAAGAAAATCATACTAGGGCCTAATACATACATGAGAGATAAAATATAAAAGGAATCACATTTGAATCTCTAGGAGGAATGAAATTTCGTAAAACAGGCCTAAGGTTTAAAAACTTCCCATAGCCACAAAATACTTAATAATGCGCCTTGAGCTCAAAATACATTTTGAGACTAGAAAGCAATCTAAACACTTACAGACTTCATGGGTATTAAAATTATCTTTCCTCCATAGTACTACATAGTGGAGCATTTTGAGACATTTTTTTAGACAAAATTAATATGTCATCCTAAATGTTTATATTTTTATTTAAATTATCCCAAGTTAAAAAATTAAATAATTCTATCGTCTTAACTTAAGAGAAAATAAGAATCATTTTTAAATAGGGATAAGGGTATAGTGGGAAGTTAATTGTTGGGGTTATATGAAATTTGCCTCCCTCCCTACATGTTGGCACTGAATAAGCAACATTGATCTCATCAACTCCTTCAACATCCCTGACAACCATGAATGTATTTCAAGATTGATCTTGCATAGGTTTTTGTATTGGGAATGGAGGAGAATGACAAATTTACAGAGACACATTTGGCATCAACAATAGATTTTGTGGAATGACGTGTGAAGGACCCTTGTGAATATATTTTTGGTTTATTCTTGTGTGATTTTTGTTATTGGGAATGCATGAGAATGACAAAGCTAAAGAGACCCATTTTACATTGGAAACATGTTTTCTGGAAGGAGGTGTGTAGGACCCCTGTAACTATATTTTGGTTTTCTTGTTGGATGTATTTTTTTTTTGAAATGGATGAGAATGAAAAAGTTATAAAGAAGCATTTCACATTTGTCACATCCTTTGTGGAAGGAAGCGAGTAGGACCATTGTGACTATATTTTAGGTTTTTTCTTGTGTGAGTTTTGGTATTGTGAATGGAGGAGAATGGAAAAGTTACAAATAACCATTTCATATTGGAGGTATATTTTTTTGAAATATGTGTCCATTACAGTCGGGATGATGCTTGCAACATCTATATTGACCCCTTCATGTATGATGATCCTTCCATGGTAATATTTTTCTTTAATTCACGTGGTTTACGATTGATTGATTACATTGTGTACATTTGATTTTGGATTTTATATGTATCTTATGGGTTATAAGCCACTATACTCTAGTTAAATTAAGGGTGAAGAAAGGTATATTCCTGGTGAATTTTTCTCATGCCTACATGGTTTTTCTAAGAATAACAATGTATCATCATCCTCTTCCTCCATAAGAAACGAGTAGACCGACAATAGTTAGATGTTCCCTTAACTGAATGAAGAAATAATAGAACATCCATCAAGGGAATTTCCAAAGCTAGGTTGTATCCTTCTCATCTCTATCATGACTTAATTGGAAATTCTCATTGGATTTTTAAATGGAAGATTGAATGAGAATTATATCTATCTAGGCTTTTCTAAATTCTATGTTTCCATTCTACACTAATTCCATGGGAATGAAGGTAGCTAAATTTGGGGTGCCATTATTTAAAATCATGTATCCGCACCATTTCCTATAGGTTTTTCCTTTTCCAGCATATATCATGGTCAAATTCAATAGCATGAGCAAAGAGCGATATATGTTGTTCTCTTTCTCCCATTCATACATTTTCCATACAAGGGACGTATTCAAGTGGCCTAAAATGTTCCAACATCATTTTATTACTTCATTTATATTTATTTTCTTATATATTTTGTCTATTGTTGTTTCAAAACTACATGGGATCTTAACGAGTATATATTTAATTTGATTCAAATCTAGTTCAGTTAAGGAAGAATAGTTGGTTATTAATTCCTTTTTGATCGGTCCATATTGAATCATTAGGGTAGGATCACCATTTTATATCATAGATCAATCCTAGAAGAAACATAGGGACAATTCTAACAAATTGTAGCAATGTATCTTAAGACAATCAAAATATATATGATTCATGCTCGATATAAAATCCCTATAAACTTGTACCTTCTCCAATTATGTTCTTAATAATTTATAGGACAACTATCATAAAATTTGTAAGGAAGGTCATTATATAAGTGTACATAACATATATTTTAATATTGTCTTTTGTAAGTTCAATTTTGTTTCTTAGTTTCTGATTTTATTTCATTTGGGAAATATATGGGAGTTACCCAAAAAGGTTATCATAGGATGGGGGTTCTTCCTGTAACTATTATTTTTACATGCTTTTCATGGCTACATTTCTCATGTTTTTGTGTGTGTGCATAGAATGGATTAACTATTTACGTGCCCTTGTTAACTTTTCCTAACCCCTGAAATGAATGTGGATAGTAATTGGGTGTCTATTTATCTTAAGATAAAAGGTGTGGCTAACTCTTTTTTTGGGCACCTTATAGCATATTTATCCTTAGGTGGGATCTAATAGATAATCGGAAAACCATTCCCCTCATGGATTTTCAAGTTGCATAGGAATTTGTGCTCCATGAGCCCTTCCCTAACCTGGTTATGGACTCAAAATGGGTAGTCGGTAACAATTGAGAAACAATAATAAAAACAAAATCAAATTCCATAGAAAATATTAATTTTTGGCACCATGGTTACACCCTATCCATATGAAAAGAATAGTTTCAAATTGGATTTTTTTCCACACGTTATCATAAAATGGAATTAAATAAATATTATTCCTAATAGTGAGTTATATCTATATGTAGGTGTTAAATATTTTTTGTGAATAATTTTAAACTCATCTGCAGAGGTATCGAGCCAGAGGGACTAGCGCCAAATTTTTATGAGGTATATACTATGATTTTTTTCTTTCATTAGGCTCAACCAATGTTCAGAGCTTCCAAATTTTCTTTTTCAATATGAAAAAATGAGATTAAAAACTTGGAGTTTAAGTTCTGTCTCCTAGTTATGGGAACCATTGAGCTATCCAATTGTACACTTTAGACATTGGAGTGAGGATCACTTTATTTCATAATGGGCTTGGTGTAGCTATTCTGGATGATTTTCTTTAATATCATTTTCCAATTTATTCTTCATAAGCCTTGTGAGGCATAGGCCTTATAAATTTCAAGGTGATTGTATAGAATTTATATAAAAATACATATAATCTAGTGAACTATCATTTCTCATTACCTTTTAATGTTTTTTTACTTCATGGGGTGGTAATAAAAGGTTAAGATTCATATCTATTATATTTATATAATTTGATGGCTCTTCCTCTTTTAGTTACTTACACTTGGGAATAGGAAATTTTATCAAAGTGGGAAGCAAAAACTATGGCAATCCCTAACTAAGATATAATCCTACCATGTTCAATTTGTGAGGTTATCTTTTTTTCATTTCATTTTATCTTGGTTAGGGTATTGAATTTTCTTCCCTTATTTGATTTGATCAAGGTTTTTGAAAAACAATTAAAGGGTACTTAATTCATTCTTGAGTGTAGGGATAAGAATTTTTTTCACATCATTGTGATGGAAAATAAGATTTATGAAGAGAAAAATGTCTTAAAAAGGAAAACTTACGAACAACCTATAATGGCATCAAGAGACAATGTTTAAGGAAGAATTCTACTATATCATTGAGAGAAAGTATGCTCCTCGGGTTGCAATAATTTTTGAGCCAGATATTATTCCATTATCCCTAAGAAAATATAAATAATTTTGTCATGATATATCCATGCCATTCCTCCAATTCTAATATATACGTCATAAATGGAAGTACATGTGGAACATCAAAAGTGTTCCCTCCAAACTTGATAAGATCCTTTGCATAGTTAGGATGGCACTTATTTGGGTATCCTAGAATATTTTAAATATCGAAATTTGGAATTCATTGATAATTTATGATTTATTTTCTTTTACATTATATCATCTGCCTCATTCAAGGCTTTGAAAGAGTGAAGAGAAGTGGAATTATCGAATTTAGAGAATTGATATTGGTTTCAATAAATTTTTGGATGTAGTTTTCAATGTTGGTAATACTTAGATATTCCTATGGTTATCAAATTAAGTGCTTCATGTTAAGAATGTGACATTATGGTGTTGTTATTATTATCTAGTTTTCATGGTGATCTTCATATTCATCTGTAGGAATAGAACTTAGAATATTTGTGTAGAAAATTTCCACTCTCTTCTCCGTCATCCCAATCCATGAAGGCATCAATACACATAGGTGATAGGAGAGTTTTTATGACTTTATCACACCTTATATCATTTCCTTCTTTAGTATAATAAATTCATATTTGCAACACACCATCATATAATTAAACATCCTTGTGACATATTTAAATGAGAGCCCAATTGATTAGATTTACCTTATACTTTACTGCATCCTATATTGATGATTTTAATTTCCTAATTAGAAACAATAATAACTTATTTCACTAATATAAATTCTAATATTTGAACGAAAACAGATATATAATAGTTATAGCCCCTATAAAATCCCACTTGAACCCTCAAAAATTACTCGCCGATAGTGAGATGAAACAACCAAGGTGAAAATAGTAGTAGATTTCGTGATGTTACATTTTTTTTCCTTGTTGATTTTGTTACAAAACACCTGGGTAACTTGAAGTGGCACTAATAGAGTTATATATCATATCAATAATAAAACAATGACTTGGAAATATTTCATTGTGTTTCTAGTAAACTTTGTTAAGTGTTACATAGCCTATAGCTCAAAAACAAAGGGAGTTTATAGAAAATTTGTGAATTTATATGTTATTTTGACATATCTAATCCATTTGAAGTGTATTATCACTTGCTTCAAGACAAAAGTTGTAGAATGTAAAATTTTGTTGTTGGTAAATAAGTTTTATTATAGATTTGGGTTTCCAATTTCCCTAAAGTATTGAAAGTGGAAGCCTTAAAGAATGCAATATAACTCCCCTCAAATTAGCATGCACCAATTCCAAACTTAGATGAACCTTTAGTAATTAAAGGGACGTTGTTCCTAATAGTTATCCAAAAAACTTTGGTTTCTTTGATTGAAATATGAAAAGTATTTTAATGTGATAATATGTATAAATGGATGAAGTTGTGGAAATTTCAATCTCTAATGTCAATTCCATTCCATTTGCATGAAATTAACTATCTACACTACCGATAATATTTTTTTGTGGTTCTTACCATTACTGTTTCTAAATAATTTATTCTTTGAGAATTCATTAGCATAGTATCATTCCTTGTCACACTTGAACAAATCACTTACTCATTTTCTTAGAATCAGATTCAAGAGAAGATTCATTTGTCTTATATTTGCATATTTCTTTTCTTCCATCATTTATTCGTATTATTAATTAAAAAAATGTCTCGAGGCTTTTTTATTTTTGGGAAACAACTAGTCGTCGCCTTTTTTCTTTTTGGGAAAAAACATCATAAACCTTCTCAGAAGCTAGGATGATATCCCATGCAAAAAAAAAAAATTAACAAAGGCTTTCCAAATAGGGAAAATGAATTTAGTGCAATGGACATTAATTCCTCCTGTTGTGTATTCATAGAAATGGAAAAGAGATCATCTCTAATATTAGTAATATTAAGGACATAAGCTATCTAAATGACTAGATCACTTGCATGTTTTTGTTCTTTCGTAAGGTTTTCTAATATTTTGACATTTTCGCCCTAAGTTTTGGGACAAATCATGAATTATAGTGCCATTACCTTTTTTTGAGGAGCAAAGGAGAACCAAAAAGACCATTTGAGTAGGAATAAAACAAAATTACAATACCAATAAAATGATTCAAAAGGCACACCTTGCATTTTTTAACTAAAGGAATTATCAAGTGTTCCTAAAATACAAGTAAAAAATAAGAATCATTTTTTTAGGATTTAGTTACTCTTTACTAATATGTGATAGTTCATGGAAATTCCTTTGCCAATTCCCTGCATACAACTTTACGATTATGATGATGATTTTCCATCATGATGGTGTAATACATAAAGGGAGTGAGTGGAAATCAGTTGAAAGAACTATTAATGTTGATGAAATCAATCAAAAAAAGTGTAAATAATGTCAATTAAGCCACATAAATACTTTTTTGGACCCTTTTATTTACTTTTTTATTGACAAGTTCATATGAAGAAAAAGTGAAATTTGCTTTAATTACATTCTAGAAAAGTTGTTACCAACAATTGCACCACATGTTGCAAAAGAAATGTCGTAAGGCAATAGCATAGGAAACAATAGCCTAGAAGAAATAATTTGTGGCAGAGAAGGAACCACTGTGAAGGAATGAAAGGCAATTTTTTCTTCCATGGAAGCAGGTCGTGGATGTTTCAAAGATATTGATTATAAGAGTTTTCAATCAGAAAATTTTGTTATAGATATTGAAATAGGAAATCATGGATGAAAACATAGATATAAACCAACATAATATGTTCACATATATAAAATTTTGTTATAGAAATTGAAATAGGAAATTGGGGGTGTAAATCCTTTGGTGATTAATCATCCTCTAAAAGAAGTAAGAAATGAGAATGTAACTCAAATAAGATATTTTAAATACATTCAAGTACAATATATCTAGCATATATGTAAATAAAGAAAATTTTTATTAACAGAAATAGAGTTTATTCCAAGTTCATCTACATATCCGAGCACTAATTCCATGCTTGTCATCAATTTTATATTGTATATGAATAACAATAGTCTTCGTATACAAGAAAGTGAATGTATTTTTAATATGGACACAATTTTTGAAGGAGATATTGTTTGTTATGTTATGGTTTATTTTTTAACTCCAAACTTGGTTAATTATTTCTCTATATAAATAAGAAAAAAATATACAAATTAATTTCACAATTTGAAGTTATAGTTTTATGTTTTATAAATTTACAAATCTACTTTGTTATTAAACTATTTTACATGCATGTATTTATTAAAATAAATTATATTGTGAATATTGTTTCTCCTATTATTTTATTACTAAATTATTGTACTCTCTACTTAGTCAAATTGAAAATTTGTTGAAGAGTTAACTACTAAAATATATATAGAACTGGTTTTTTTATGTATAAATTATTTGTTTTATATGTCGTTGATTGTGAATTACCTATTATCTTTAAACCCCATGGGGAGTTATTGAACATGGGAGCCAAATTTAGGTAAATAAACATTCACATTGTCAACTTGAAAAAAAAGTTTATAATCCAAAAATTCTCTTACCTAATCATATTTTTAAATATATAATTGAGTTCCATTTATTAAAAAAGAAGGAAATATCAAGGACCTCTTAGAGCTATAAAAGGTAACTGACATGAAAAATAAAAAATCTCCTCATGACAACAGACAAATGTTAATCTTAATTGAATCATTAAAAAACTAAAAAGGGATAATAGAAAGTATCACAATTTTCTTATCATAACTAAACGCTCCTATATGAAACAATGATGGCTTTCATTAGTTCAAGAGTAGTAAAAAATTTTTACTGAGAAAACAAATATAGCACTAAGAGAGATTTGGAAGCAACTATTGAATTGGTGAACATGTCTTGCTCTATGGTGTCGGATACTGGGCATAGGAAATTTTTGAATTGGTGAACATGTCTTGCTCTCTGTTGTTGGATATTGGGCATAGATTTCTTGATCTTGTATACAAGACTTTCAATTTGCATGTAGCTTATAGTACATTAACCATGATATTGTCAACATTTAGAGCACACTTGCCATCACATTTGTAGAGAAAATTACAATAGAGTATTAGATTTTCCTTATCACATCTAAATGTTCCTATATGAAATAACTACCTCATGCCTCATAGTTTAAATTTGTGCAGGGAGGAGGAGAGGAGTGTCAAGGTGCAAGCTAGATTAAGAAAATAAAGAAGAATCTTGTTTGGGACTTGAGATAGATTCATTCTCTGCACATCTAGACTCAAAGCTTAATAAAAAAAAACTCACCATAATTTGAATTTTTTAAATAAATATCTTAAAAATTAGAATATCAATTTAATACATTTTAATAAATTACACATTTAGAAATATTCATTTTAAAAAATAAAAATAAAAATTACTATTTTAAATGAAACATTACAAAAAATTTAACAATATTCATTTAAAAAAATACAAATACAAATTACTATTTTAAATAAAAATAGTACAAAGAATCACATTAATTACCATGGTTGTATTTTACCTTCCTCTTATTAATTTTAAAATACCTAATTTTTGTAACTTATTCTTAATCACATAGTGTCAATTTTTTAAAACTATAATCTACAAGTCTCACTTTTTATAACTTTGGTGGATGGATAGAGTATCTAAATTCCCTTACTCTTTAGGAAGCATCATCAATTATTGTACCACCCACCTCAGCGTCCAATCTAGACATATTATGTTATTATAAATTGATCAAGAGTATAGAATTTTTAGGGTGGTGTTATATGTTCACTAAAATTCCCATGATGTGCATCACTATGTATAGGGTTCATTGCAACCTTGAATATATTTTGTGAGTTGTTGTGATTTTTTTTCTTGTGCCTTAAACTTATTTTTGGTTGCCACCTAGTTATCATGATTCAAAACATTGCTATCATCTGAAATCCTTATGGAATTAGATATATTTTGTGAGCTAATGTGATGTTTTTTTGTCACAATGATTCAAAAATCAATTATTATACCACACTATTTACTTTCTCATTGTATGTTTTGTTTATGAACCCTTAAAAAAAACCACATGAACATTTGATTTTACACTTTGATCTCCCAAGCATGGGTAGGGGTTTCAAAAATTGGAGAGTAAATTCAGGGATTATTGTTAGAAATTTTTTTATAAGATGGGAAATTTGGATGGTTTGTGGAGAATATGGATGTCATAACAGATATCTATGTTGAATTTTTAGTGTCTCTAACCACCATGCATCTAATAGGATCCATTTCAACTAAGAACGTCAATAGATCACTGTGTGAATGATAAATTGTGACATCCATGGCAATTTTATTTGATTTTGGATCAAGTTACAAACTTATACTTTGTGAAATCCCTAGCCATTTTCTTTGATTGTGGATTAGGTTATAAAATAGAATACACTGTCTCTTCATAAGACTCTACAATATATATTGGATGAAGGGAACGATTATGATAAAACTTGTAAAAGAACCTCTTAGGGTTATGTTAACTTACTCTATTATTAATCACATAGTGTAAATTTTGTAAAACTATAATCTACAATAAGGACTCAATGGGTTTTTTATTTTGTAAATTTTATTTTAATTGAAAAAAAGAAAAAAAAAAAATCTAAAATTATGTAGTGAAAACAACACCTTCTCTTAAAATGGGCTCAAAACACAAGTCCATGGTTACTGATACAATTGTTTCTGGTATTGTGGAGTTAAGATCGTTTCCTTTATTTTACTTAGGGAGATATTTTCCTAAGCATAAAGGTGTTGGTGCTTTTCCTTACGGTCCCTTACACATAGTAACAAGGTTAGGAGGGAGACATGTGTTGTAGTTCCTCTTAGGCCTACTCTTGTTCCAGATAATGAGAATGGTGAAGCAATATTTCATTCCAGAGAACCTCCTTCATTCACCATTGCCAACATTCAAGTATCCATTCTAAAGAATTATGGGGTGAAGGGTCCTTGGAAGCTTATGACCTATATTGTGAGAGGTGTAGTTGTTGTATTTGGGCTAGTAGTTGCAGCTAGTTATTTTAATAATTTTGTGTTTTGGGCCATTTATTGGGTTGTTCATCGGACCATGTTTTGGGAACCTTTTATATCGGGACATGACTAATTAGTTTTAATTATCATTATGTCTCTTCTTTACTTCTTCATGTATTTTCTATAAAAATGGTTGTTTTAGTTGTTAGTGGATTGATAGTTTGCATCTAATAAGAAGTTAAATAATTGTTGTTTTATATGTTAATGGGTTGATTTTTTCTCATGTAAGTAGTAATTAAATCACGGTCATTTTATTTCTTCGTGAATTGATGGTTTGCATTCTCAAAGTAGTTAAATAATTATTATTTTAGTCATTTATCTATAAACTAGATTCAAGAAGTATTTTTCCTAGTTTGTGTCCCATTGTATTGCTTGAAATGATTTGCTAAAAATTTATATATCCCATCACCCTAGAACTCTGCCTTTGATTGGTAATTCTATCCAAGATGGTTTTGAAAGGTATTCTCTTCATATATTGGGTACTTCAAGGATATTTTGGATAAGGGCCACTCAAATATCCCCATATCCTTATGGAATTTGACAGACCATGAATCGTAAAATCACCATTCACAATCCTTAAATCAGGATTTCAATAAGCAAGGTACAATTAAAGATACCGAATTAGTTAAGGATTGTAGTCTCTAAACACTAGGATCACACATTTTTAAGATTTCAATTTTCATGATTTTCCAAGAAGGCCTTGAAATGTTGTAGGTATTAAAGAGACAACAAGTTTATGATAGTATCCCTATGTTATACTCTATTTTCCTCTTGAAATAACCATGATTTAAGTGAAGGATAGTTTGGAAAAGGTCCTATTAGCTCCACATATAGTCTTTTGGGTTAAATTAATATTGACGACAATGTACTTTCTCATAAATGGGCCTGAAATTTTGGTGAAGTTTTGTTAAGGACCCACATCAATAGGTATTTTTTGTTGAAGAATTTAGTTGTGAGTTCTCCTCTTTAAGATAAATAATTCCATCCTTCAAAAGCCCTTCCTACTGGTTGGTGGTGTTTTGTATTCCACACTTGTTCTCTTATAGTTTTATATTGAACTGTTTAACGTCCTAGATAAGCTAGGAACTAGCTTAGCATGATAGTTAGGTTACTTTGAGCATTATAACCTATAGATGGAAATGGTCAATTATTTCTACAATACCCCAAGCAACGGATAGGGTAATTAATGGAAATCTCAGCTTAAAAGTTCCCATGAAATTTTAACGTACATTACATGTAAACTAATTAAAATCCTTTAAATTTAAATAGAGGGACATAAAAATATTTTGGATGGAAAAAAAATACCTTTTTTAATTGTATTTTTGGCTTATCTCCTTATAGGTTTACTCAAATTTAAAGTATATGGACTTTTTGGATGTGAAATTAAATTCCACATCCAACACGTACCCATTATGCATACTTATGAGAAGATACACATTGATAAAAATTGCAGATTAATTCAAAAATTTCTTAAACACGGCTTTTTAATGTATCTACAATTTTTATCAATGTGAGTCTTCTCAGAAGTATGTATAATGGGTAATCATTAGATGTAGAATTTAATTATGCATCCAATGATTTCGTACAATTTAAATTTGAGTAAACGAATATGGAGATAGACCAAAAATACAATTTAGAAAAGTGGTTTTCTTTTTTTACCCTCCAAAATTCATAACTCTTATTTTATTATTTTCCTATTGTTTTATTATTTTTCATTAGGAAGCGAATTTGAGGCTCAAATTTCCTCTAACGGAATTGCATCATATTTCCTTGACAAAAAAAAAATTATCCCTTTTGGGAGGGTAATATGAAGAGATCCTTAAATCACATTGTGACATGAAATAAGTGAAAACATAAGCTAATGTATTTTGATGATTGAAGCAATCAATTTCAATCTAGCAGGATATAGTGAGAGTGTCAATGTTTGATAAATACATAGTTACCTTTAAGCTCCAATATTCGAGCATAAAATAGAAATAAAAACATTAAATCAAAAGACACCGCACAAATTAGAGGCTCTATTATTCATGTATTTTCCATGTAATGTGTGTATTTTCCCTTATTTCAAGGGCATAGTTAATAAATGCCTAAATTTAAAGAATCAAGACTTATCCTTATCGTTTATGTAAAATATCGAAGTGGAAGGAAAATATAAAAGTGGGTTATTCCTCTCCTTTATTATGTAATAAAGTTAGCCTCATGCATGGTAATTGTTCTCTCTCTTCAATTGAGAAATTGAATCAATGAAATTGGGAGAAAGGTCTTGGAAATTGTTTTTGTGCAGTGGCCATGGAAGCTTTTCTAGCAACCACATACTCAATAGTGTGACTCGGAATTTGACTCAGTCTTCAATCCATATACCTTATCATGGATATTAAAGAAGAAAATTTGTTTTTATCCTCATTTATTTTACTTTTACTTACGTGTTTCAACAAAAAAAAAAAAAATACACTTTAACTATGAAAACTATGTAATGTAAATTTACATGCAAACTTGAACTATGCCTAAAAGTTTCTTGCAAGATCTATGTTGCATTGTCATCTTTTTATGCTGATAAAGTTGTATAAATTTATTAGCTTGTGTCAGTTGGAGTGTTTCATTTTTATTATAATATAAAAAAAAAGTTCACACAAGATGTTTTTGGGATCATTTTCTTCTTTCGAAACATGTTAGAAATATTTTTTAATGTAATTAGAAATTGTACATTTGCAGGATAATTAGTCATATAACCCATCATCAGTATGAAAAACATGCAGAAATGACGAATAATTTCATCCTATGATTATTTGACATGATTCATTGACATTTTGTTTCATTTACTAATGCAAGTGGTTTATTTTTTCCAATAACTTTTATTTTAGTTTATTCTTGATCCTAAGTTCCCTCAAACTAGCCCACTGTAGCAATTCACATTTCACATCAAATCTTCAAACACCATGCTCGGAGAATTCTTTAAGGAATAAAACTAAAAAACCACTGTTGATAAATACCTTCAAAAAGAATTATATATTCAAGGGTTTTTTGGTTAGTACTTGTTGGAGTTCTTGATTATTAGTCTCTACTTTCAAATATCTAAAACGATATATGAAAATTTGTATGAAACAACCAATAAAGTACAATTTAGTATCCCATGGCCCTTGTATTCATATCCTTTCTACCTAGTAAGTATGCTTTCTCTTTTAATTTGTGCTTGAATTTTTACCATTCAATATCCCATGGCCCTCGTATTCATATCCTTTCTACCTAGTAAGTATGTTTTCTCTTTTACTTTGTGCTTGAATTTTTACCATTCAAGGTATTGAAGTATCTTCACATATATTACCTCGCTCTAATTTGGTACATGAAATGGAAATCTTTTCAGTGGGGTAGAAATCCTAGAAATGTTTTCAATGGGATAGAAGTCTTGGAAATGCATGTTCTCTTTTTTTATCTACAAAGTGACCTATTTTTTCCGAGTGAGAATAAGGATGCCATTACATCAACAACATGTTGGAGTATAATGGTGGATTTACTAGTTGCAGTTACAATTTTTATGGGTCCTTCATGGATAATAATGTTCTACGTTATTCCCTACTATGTGATGAACTTTTCTATTTTCCAGTATGTTTTCCCTATAAATTTTCTCACTTCCATGTCTTGGTATATCTAGTATTACTTTTAGGTTCCCTTAGCTTCTTTTGTGTCATGTCCCGTTGGAGCTAACTAGTTGTGCTAGTGAACGCCCTAGAGGTTTTCGATTATTTAAAACCTCTTGCCTCTATCTTAACATTGATTTTTTTTATTTTTCATGTAATGCATATTTTTTAATATGGTTAAATCTTGTGACATATCTCCATTGCCATTGTTGTGATGAGAATATTTCATGGTACAAAGGCAAGGTACACATTTCATAAAAAATATGTTCGTAATTTTATTTTCAGTATTTTAAATATCATTTTCATTCAATATAATTAAAAATTCAATGATTTATGTTGATTTAAAAGTCAATTCTTCAAAATGTTGGACAAAACAATGCCCATGCTTTAGTTCACAATGTTTTCATAAATGACAAAGAATATTTATAACGAATGAATCATTGTCAATTCATGTTACTAGCACTAACCTTGGACATTTTGAACATCAAAATCATATATTTTACTCCATTTCATTCTTCTTTACTTGGGAAGATCTAGGTTAATAATTTTTTAGGAATTATTTATGGGCACGCTACCATATGCTAATTTTCATTGTTCGCATTTGACTTATTATTTTCAATGTGATTATGTACTATAATTTCATTGTTTTTGTGTTTATATTATTTACGCTTCCAAAAATTGTGTTTTTAGCAAACCTACATCATTTTGAAAATTCTACTATCTACAACATCATAGTGAAAATGATAAATACAAGTACATTTATTTAATGGAACACTTTGATGATTTGAAAGAAAATTAGGATGTTGTAATATCCCTGCATTATTAGAATACCAATTGGGTAAGTTTGAATTTCATTGACTATCATGGGAAAAAACAATGAAAAATGTAATGTAAATGAGTATTTAATAATAAATAATAAGTGGAATCTATGTACATGGAAGCGAGACGCCTAGAAATGATACTCTTACCAAAAAAAAATATCTTTGGTGAATGAGAATGGATAACTCTTTCATGATAAGAATTTTAGATGGAATTATAGATAATAATAATGGATGGAAGATAAATATCCATTAATTTTCTTAGATGGAAAAATATGCTAAGCTTGGAAAAAACATAAAAGGGTCGTGAGAGAAAAAGGCGAGCTTTTATGGAAAATCTTAAGCAAGTGCATAAAAATATCTAAAAAAGAAAGATGTTGCTAAAAGGAAACTTTATCATGACAGAAAAATATTAAATATTGGATGAAAGGAACAACAAAGGTGTGTTTATCCTTTCAAAGAGGTTCTCGGCTTGGGGGTGAACCTGAGAAAATTGTTCTTGGCTGGGTAGAGAGAAGGTTGACTTTCTAGTTACCCTATTGATACTCTATTTGATAACTGTGTTTTTATATTTATGAACAATAATTGAATTGATTCTACTGAAAATTTATTCCATGTGTACATATATAAATTTTATGAATAATATGTAGTTGAGGTAAAATTTTGTTGATTAAGCTTTGCATAGTAGTGATGCCATTACTTGGTGCACCTAATATACTAGACTATTATTATTGTTGTGTTTCTCTTATCAGAATGAAAAGAGAATAGGATAAAGTGGAGTATTATACGATTTTATTGTTACACTACCCTAAAATTCTGATGTTGTAATGACTAGAATGCGATGGTATATTTCCAAATGTCAAAGAACAGAAATTTCAACAATAACGGTGGTTCATATAGAGAAGTTGAAAAAAAAATCAAAATAATTTGATGAGTGAATAGATAGACGATTTGAAGAAAAATATGTAATATATAATGTATGGAAAGCCCAATGATTTGGAGAAAAAAACAAATAGTTTAAGTATGAGGAAATTGGTGCTTTGTAAGAAACCCTTAGTTAAACATAATAACTAGTAAGTATAGATCTATGGCCCATAACTAGCAAGTTGAACAATAAAAATTTGAATCATAAAAATTTATGCCTGAAAGTAGTGCTAATTGTGGAAGATGAAGTTATTAATTCAACATGCCTGTTAGGAATGTACAGTCATTGTTATTGCAGAATAATAGAAGCTACTATTTAACAACAAAAAATGCGGGTAGAGTGCCAGAAATAAATATAACCTTACCACCTAAAGTATAAATAGTAAATAGTGGGCGAGATGGCCATGAATACCAACACCAACCGCTACGGTGATGTATGTTTGGAAAAGTCAATTTTACAACCCAAATGATTATATAAAAAACAACTCAAGGTCACTTAAATAATGAATTAGATACATAGATATAATTTTACTTCATAGTTCCATACCATCAAGTGGGTATGCATAGTCCATCTCTTTTTAATCAATATAACATGTAGGTCTTACTAGGTTACTCTATCAAATTAATTAATTATGGTGGATCATATATGCTCAAAAAGAGAAACCCAAGTCGTAATAAAATAACTATATGATTATGCCTATGATATTTACATTAGCTGAGTAAATTTTGAGAAGGGACTCACTTTCATTCAACAAAATGCAACAGAGAGTAAAACTGGAGAAACTTGGATTGTAGGTACATTCCTAAAAACCGACAGCGTGAAAATAAATTTAAAAAAAACATGTAGCAACCTAATTACATGAATGCTCCAACTAGAACAAACTTTGTTACCAAACCTATATACAAGAATAATTTAATACATTCAAAAATTCAAACTAGAACTGGCATGTGCACCACTCTAGGCGAATGAGAAGATAACTTCATATGTTACATAATGATACTCATATTTACACATATATATTACCCATAAATAGTATTAAAAATAAAATAGAATATCTAGTCATTTTATACATTCTCTCCACAAGAATCACATACAACATAATTTGGAGGCATAGCCTAACAAGGTCAAACAAATTTCAACCATTTAACATAACGAATAGCTTCATCATATCTGAAAGCAAAACTACCAGAGAGCAAACAATCACACTAACATGAAACTATAAATATAGTGGGAGCAAGTTAATAAGGGGTTCGTTGAGTAGGTTGAGAAGAGGTTTTAACTAGTAAAACATCTCGTGCATACCTACAGATGAGAAGAAATGCATTAACATTAGAAATAAATATATGATAAAAATTAATTCACAAGGTGCACAAGACATTATTGAGACAGATTCTCTTACCTGACTGTGTAGAATAAGTTCCCCATCACCGTAGATACTTGTAGAATCATGAGTATACGATGTATAATATTTTTGTTTAATGAGATATCGTAAAGGTTATTTCAACACTGTAATCGAAATAAATTCCAATTTGGTACCTTCACACCTTCACGTAAAGTGGTTACCAGAGAGGGAAAATCCACCTACAGGCATAATCACGAAATTATAAAACAAATACTCTACAATCATTACTAGAGAAAGACAAGGGCCAAAGATTGAGGCGAGCATATAAAACTAACTGTCATGGAGAAAACATCTTGCACACACAGTAACCAGTTAAGTTTTGAGTTCAGATTAGCAATCAAACAACCAGTGTGCAAGCTATCTGGCTAAGAAATTTAAGTATTCTAAATGTTCACATGCAATATTAGAGTTAATCAAAATAGGAACTGTAAACCATGAAAAAATTACCCGACGATTGTTTATGAGCATAGATATTTGGTTCACAATAAAATCATCTAAGAAATGGTTTGGAACTCATCCATAGTGTACAGAGTAACCTAGTAGCCATCCCTACTTCATCAATGGAAGAAATTATGAAGGGGAAGAAGCACCTAGGGAGAAAAGGCGACTAGGGTTTTTCCAGATCAACCTTGGTTTTCAATCTTCAACTAGAAATCTAGAACATTGAACATTTATCAATAAAATTTAATACACCATTTGAACACCTCTATGATTCATCTAAAAACTTCTATGGTGTTGACAAAATGGTTCCAACAAGTAGCAACGCATGTCGGGCTAACCTATGTGTTAATTATATTAAAAGGAAAGGAGAAACCATACAAACTCTACACGGGGTCATGTATGTTTATGATTGTGTTTTTCATAACCATTAGAATATTCCATTTCAATTTGGGGGTAAATAAACCTTTCACTAGAAAATAGCCTTGTGCGCTCCCCGATTGGACTTGGCACTTGTATTAAACACTTTTGTGGGCATGAAATTTTGGTGCTTGTTGGGATTTAATGGAATATGTCTGGATAATTTAAATATTGCGTTTTTAAGATTAAAATTTTATTTATAACAATTTTATTCATATTAAAAGTACTTATCCATGTTGATGAGGTAAGGGCAATGAAACTAGAAATATGGAAGTTAGCAAGTGGTTCTATGAGACATTTAAATAGTAGATAAGAATCAACGATTGGAATATAATTATAAAAAAATAGATGTAATGGTTTAGATAATGGGTGTGAATACTATGCATATTTTTAATCAATAGAACATGCAGGTCTTACTAGGCTATTGTATCAAATTAATTAATTATTGTGGAACATATCTATTGGAATAAACAAACCCAAGTCAAAAGAGAAAATATATAGGATTCTACTTATTTGATTTATATTATATGAGTAAAGTATGCAAAGGGACCCACATTCATTCAACATGTAGCATAGAGAAAACATGAAAAAAATGAGATTATAGATATATTCTTGAAAAATCGATAGCATGACAATAAGTTAAACAAAAATATCTATCGACCCAATTACATAAGCGTTCCAACCGAAACGAAGTTTTACATCAAACTTATATATAGGAATTCTTTATTACAACCCAAAATTCAAATTCAAACTGGCATGTGTGCCACTCTGAGTGAATGAAGAGCTAAACTCATATATTACCTGCCAAGACTAGATTTACACATACAACTACCACATGAATAGTATTAAAAATAAACCAGAATATCCAACAATTTTAGACATTCTCTCCATAAGAATCTTATGCAACACAAATTGGAGGCATTACCTAATGATATCGAAAAAATTTCAACCATTGAACAAAAGGAATATCTTCATCATCTCTGAACCCAGAACTACCAGAGAGTGAAGAATCGTACCAACCTAAAACTGGAAAGATAGTGGGAGCAATTTAATAAGGGCTTCACTCTGTAGGTTGTGAAGAAGGTTTAATTAGTAAACCAACTCGTGCATACCTACAAGTGAGAATAAATTCATTAACGCTATAAATGATGATATGCAGAAAATTAATTGACAATGTGCACCAGCCATTAGTGAGACAAATTTTGTTACCTACTATGTAGACAAAGCTCTCCCTCATCGTAGATACCTATAGAAACATGATTATAGGAAGTGTAGTAACATTATTTAGCAAGATTAATTAAATTTTATTTCAACACTATAATCGAATTAAATTCCAAATTGGTATCTACACACGTTTAGCTAAAGTGGTTAGCAGAGAGGGAAAAGCCACATGCGGGTAGAATGAATAAATTCTAAAACGACTACTTTTTAATCGTTACCAAAGAGAGAGGGGCAAGTGTATAAAAATGAGGCAAATATATAAAACTGACCACCTTGGAGAAAAAATCTTGCACACATAGTAACCAGTTATTTTTTGATTTCATATTAGGAATTAAACAACCAATGACGAAGATATATGGAAAAGAAATTTAATTATTCTAAATAATAACCTGCAATCTTAGAATGAATCAAAACAGGAACTGTAAACTGTGACAAAAATACCTTATGATCGTTCAGGAGCATAGAGACTTAGTTCACAATAAAATTAGTTGATGAATAGTCTGGAATTCATCCAGAGTACACAGAATAACCTGTTAACCCTCCCTAACTCAATAGTGATGGAAATGATGAAGGGGAAGAGGCAACCAGGGGGGAAGGAAACCACAGTATGCTAGATAAACCCTCTTTGTTGATATTTAACAAGAAATATTTACCATTGAACATTTATTAATGAAATTTAATACACCATGTGAATACCTCTATGACCCATGTAACAAATTTTGAGGTGTTCACAAAGGAATCACGACAACAAGAAGCACGACGTGTTATCCTAACCTCCGTGAAAATTATATGAAAATAAAATCAGGAATCATAGTCTAAATGTATACATGTCACAATGCATGTGTATGATTGTGTTGTCCATAACCATTAGAAGCAACCACTACATTTTGAGTGTAAATAAACCCTGTTCTAGAAAATAGCCTTGTGGGCTGCCCGATTAGAGTTGGCACTTGTATTAAACACTTACATGAGCATCTGGTTTTGGTGCTTGTTGGGATTTTATGGCATATGTGTGGATATTTTTATTATTTTATCTTTAATACTAACATTTAATTTATATGAATTTTATTCATACTACAAGTAATTATCCATGTTGAGGAGGTAAGGGTAATGAAACTAGAAATATGAAATCTATCAAATGGTTCTATCAGACATTTAAATAGTAGATAATGACCAATTATTAGAATTTAATTATATAATAATATATGTGCTATTGTAGACATGTAGAATAAAGGTGTGGCTATAAATAGATTAAAAAATAATGGCCTCTAACAGAGATCTGTGACAAGTGGTATCAGATCTTAGGCTCAAACCTTAGGCCTAATGGGAATTATTGCGAACTTAGTAACAATACAAGATCGTTAAAATTCCTCCGTCGCGTGTGTGATGATACCAAACCTTTTAGACAACTATACTGGCACCATAACCACAATAAAAATGTGACACGATGCAATAATTTTTCTTCCTAAATATTTCATTGAGGTAATCAATGCAAACAAAAAAACCTTGTACATCCATGGTTATGAGTGGTAGTTGGGTGGCATCGGGGTTTTCCCTGTATATTTCTTAATATGAAGATATATTTGGAGGAAATTATTATCATACATTGGTAATTTAGATGAGATCCTCGCTACAAAAGTCTCCATATGTTGTACACAAAAAATATGGATATATATATAATAATATTAATATTAATAAATTAATAATCAGTTATGAGGATTCTAGGTGTATAATTTACAATAACACTTCAAAATAATATATATTAAATAATTTTGTGGTGAAAATGATTATTTTCTTTCGAAAAAATAGACACATATTATGTGCCACTTTTCCCTGGATTGGTAAGAGAAGAGCCTTACTATGTCATCAAACACTTCTAATATAAATCCTGAAGAATTGGTGTAATGATGTAAACTTAATATTGTAAACTAATAGAGGAAAAGATACATTTTTTATCATACTTTTGAGCCAATTATGGATGAGGAAGTGAAAATTTTTCTTTTAAGGATAGTGCTTTAAAGATGTCGGTTGAGCCACAAACTTCTCTTCTCATCAGAGCAGAGGCTTGAGAGATGTTGCTGACAATAAATAAGGATAGCTTGAAAATTGAAACATGTAGATGGAACCTTTCAAGTAAGCATCCAAATAAATTTGTGAACTTATGTGTCCTTAATTTACATCACAACGAAGGTATAGGTTATACTTGAGAGGTAGTTGGTGTGATCATGTGCCAAAGGATAGTAGTAAGACTACTTAATTTGTATATAGGAAAAAGAAGAGAGAAAACTTTCCTTTTTGATTGATTGAGGAGGTGTTTAATCAGATGACATGTCTTATGCTTTATAATAATAGAATGAAAAAAAAAAAACTTTACTTCTCAATATTGGGATTAAGGCAGAGTGTATAATTAATTGATATAAATTCATGTGGTTATTAAAGGGTTGAAATTTAAATTGATCGAAAATAGATATGGTAGGCTGAAATTGTTAATATCCAGAGTCTCGAAGAAGGCTAAGAGGTTAGGAGGAGGCAGAAAATTTAAGGAGTGCCATGAAAAAGGAATGAAAAAGAGTGAATCGAATATATGGGGTGTGCGGTGTAAAATATAGCACGTGGCTAAAAGAATGTTTGAGCTTCAGAATAATTATTTAACATATATTAGATATAAATCAATGCATAATTGGTATGTAAGAAGAAAACTTCTATGTACATAAGAAAGGCCATGGTAGTACAATTACATTATAACGTAAAAATACTTTAGATCCACTAAATATATAATAATAAGGACAAAGTAAATTCTCAATGAAAATTTAAAGCATGTGTTTATTTAATTATTAGGAAAGGTAAATGTGTAACTTAATGAGAAAATCATGCTTGAACACCTAACGATGGTAGAAAAATAATGTTGGGATATGTTAGATGGATGAAGTAGTAAGATAAGAAGAAATGAAATATATGATTCAAAATATTCAGTATTTTGTGGATCAAGTTCATTAAGTATGAAAGAAAAATCCTTGAACCTACTGAATAGGTGTTGGAGTAGGGTCCCCTAGGATACACTTTTTGGGTATATTTTTGTAAAATTTTGTATATGCATGCTATGTGAATCAGTCAAGGGGCTTTGGGGCAGTTCAAAGTCCATATTTTTTGTAAATGGGTTTAAGGGTAAACTACGAGTCTCAAACCATGGTTTGAGACCATAGTATCTATGTGCTAGAACGATATAAATAGATAAATCGAGTCCAAGAAAGTCAATTAATTTGATGTGATGTTATGATATGAATTTTTATGTGTCTGTAATACTTTTTTAATGGTTTGTACGGGTTGGGTAGAAAGGCTCTTGTCGGCTGTGTGCACGGAGACCTAATTTTGGCTGTGTGCCAACTCTAGTGGCTATGTGCACGGAAGGGTAATGTGTAAGGCTCAATTATGATGTATTGAATTTCCCTAAAGCTAATATACGAAGATATTTTGGAAAAATCATCATGTTCTCTATCTGATTTATCTATCTATTGTTTCCATCTTTATTTCTTTTGGGTTGATTATTTGTATTTGCACAATTACATATCTAGTATTTATGCATGAAATTACATCGACAATAGAATACATAAATGAATCTACTTAAGTGATTACACATTGTTTAGATATGTATCTCACTTTTTTATGATACATCTTCAATGAAGAGATCTATAATTATGTGTTCTAATCTGATAAAGTATTATTCTATATTGTGCACATATGTTTATGATCCATATAAGTCTGCAATCAATCTTCTTAGGGCCACTTCAACATTTTCTTCCTCAACATGTAGAAACCTGGTTCCAACACCCTCCCATACTGCTTCGGGTGAGACTTTGATCTATGCAAGTAGGTCATTTCCAGAAGGGCTAGTAGTTGGAGGGTTTGTTTTTTGCGTGATAAACTCTAAAATTGGGTCAAGACCCCTCAACCCAAAAAATGCTTCTGTTGCTAGGACCGAGATAATTTTGAGAGATATTTGATGTTGTGGCACCCTTCGCAGAACGAATTACAAGATTGGGTGGATAGAAAGATCCTTAAATTCTCACTCCAATAGAATCGAAGTACTAAGCTATCTGATGAAAATATTGTACAAAAATACATCTATATAGAAATTCGAGAGATATTCTTTTGATCCTTTGCAACTGAGCTACAAGAGTTGTTGTCGGGATTGAATGAAGTAAATACCTGCATGAAGGATGATGTAGTCACTTAGTGGACTCCTGAATTGATCCAAAAATTAAAGAATATAGACAATAAGATCACTCATGTAGTAGATAATTGGATCGATTTCCTCCTGGGAGAATTTATGAATGAATTTTCCATTGAAAAATTTGTATCTTATTCAGAAGTAGAAAGAATATTTTTCAACAGTCCTGGAAGCAAGTTCCTACTCTCTTTGAAATCGTTGCTAAAAATGCTGATATGTGAAAAATGATATTTGTGTGAACATATTTCTTCAATGCCGCAGAGAGTCCTAACAAAGTGAAATGCAAACGTTTACTGTAAATATCAGGAAAAAATTATTTATAGACCTCTAAATCATAGATATGATAGTGAAAGTGAACTCGAAATTAATATCTCTAGTGGCTCTGAAGAAGAAGTTACATCAAACCAAAAACCCTTGAGTATTTTTCAAACCCCATCCACTCCAATACTACACGCATGTTGCAAAACACCCACTCCATAGCGTATTCCATCTCCACCACCTCCACCTCCCCCAGACACAAATATGGCGATGTTGATGAAGATACCTAATTTCATAGGCATTGGAAATGAAGATACTAAGCACTTCTAGTTTGTGACTGAAGCCCTATGGCAGGCTCACCACGTTAATAATAATGATATTAAGAAAGCACAAGTAGCTAATGATTTCCAAGATCGTGGATTAGATAGGTATATCATATATGTTCAAGCAAACTCTAATGCCACCTTGGACGAAATAAAATATGAGCTAAAAGAGAAGTTTAAGAATCCTAAGTCATACGCACAGTTTGTTATAAAAATGAAAGACTTTCATCAGGAGGTTGATGAATCTATATGGGAGGAAGATCAGAGGTTGAAGCACACTATAAAAAATGGTAGATTTTTCATCGATGATACTGAACATAAGGAACGGTTTATTGGAATGTTTCTCCCGCATCTACACCAACCTTGAGGTCAACAAAATATTTCCACATAGGCTGAGGCTGTGGAGGTTGTAATGAAACTCAAATCTACCCCAACACCTGTTGCACTTAGGACTCAACAGATTCAAAATCATTTGGAATCCATGCATTTAGAGATTCAAAGCGTACATAAAGACAAGGGAAAGGAGGTTTCGGTGAATTTTTGATGCATAAAATGTAAATTTGTTAGGCACCATAAGGATCAATGTCAATTATTCAATAATTATCTGAACACTGGAGGTGCTAGCCCTTTGAATATTCCCATATGTTGCATGATTTGTCAAATCGCTGAATTACATGACACAAATTCCTCTCGAAGGATTGGAAAGAATCAACTTGAGTTGAAGTAGTTCTTTTGCAGATTATGTTCATCACTAGTACAAGATGAACAACATGGTCGCACTTATGATATGATGTTGGAATATGTAGGATGCATGCCGATCCTACCTCACCAAAATCCCCTTATGGGAGTGGTAGGTTTTAGGGCAGAGGAGGAGGCCGAGGAGGTGGATCAGCTAGTCGAGGAAGAGGACAAGTTATTTTCTATAACTGCAGAGATGTTGGTCACTATGCGCATAACTATCCTAATGTAGCATGAAAATCATGCAGGTATTGCAGATAATTTGATCATGTGATAGAATATTTCCGTATATTTATTGCTAAAATGCAGGAGAAAAAGACACAAACTCCAACACAAAATCTTCAGATGGTTAGAGCAGAAACCCATGGATAAGATAACAGTGTGAATGAGGTCACTAGGAGTGGTGTATCCCCTAATGAAGATAAGGGAAAGCAACCAACTACTAACGTGTGGATCCATAAGGCACCTCAGAACAAAGAAGGATTTTATCTACAACATGCAAAGGAGAATTTTTTCGAATCACGAAAATAATTTGCAAAAGGTAGCACATCAACATGACGTAACTCAATGAAGGAAGCAGGAGGAGATGAAGAAATCAAACCATTTCTGCAAGTGTGCATTAAGTCACAGTGCAACAAAAATGCAATAAAGAATCTTCAAGCGATGTTAGATATTTGTGTTGAGAAAGAATAATATATGGTAGAACAGAGAGCTATCAACAAAATATGTAAGAATAAGAAGAGAACGAGTAGAGAGATGGGTCTGACCATTTAGACTGGTTCTTATGAGATGGACCAGGTTATTCTAGATTTGGGATCAGATGCAAATGTTCTGCCTAAGAAAACTTGGAAATGCATGGGAGAGCCCAAGTTGGAGTGGTCTACCATTCAGCTGTGCATGGAAAATCAACAAAATATCATTCCATTAGGGAGGTTTCCGCAAGTCGTAGTCAATATCGAGTGTGTTAAGGTAATGATAGACTTTGAAGTTATACAAATTGTAGACGATACTAATTCTTATCCTACACTGCTAGGGTTCAATTGGGCTATTGTTATGTATGGTGTTAAATATCTAAATAAAAGAAGAATGGAATTTGAAATCAATGTAGTTAGAGTCATCATTCCTCTAGATCCTAAAGAAGGACAAAGATATACCGAGCCTATGTGTACTGATGATGATATCGATCAAATCTATAAGTTGACTTTGCACGAGGAATATTGGATTAACCCAACGGCTGATGGAATCGTAACTAGGAGAAGGATAACTCTTGTTTTTCATATTCTGATGAGGAATTAGAAAACTAGAAGAATCGGTTGGATGAGGTATCTGCGATGTGTTGTAATCATGCGACCCGATCTATATGATGTATAACATTTGAGGTACGTGAATTACCACACTTTGATGGGTTAATTGATATAAACATGTTTATCAGCGAGCTTTAAAGGATTTTTCCTCAAGGATGGAAATTCCATGCTTTGGATCTAGGATTGCACAAAAATCTAGCAAAATGGTCAGAAAATCATAAGGATAACATGGGAAACCTGGAGGAATGTGCACGCATGATGAGGTTACAATTTGGATGTCCAACAATCAGAATGGAAGACGCCGCATCTAGAAAGGATTACCTGCACAAACATTTGGCTAGATGGAATCAGGTATGGGGCATGGAACAGAGACCTGAATGGGCACACATTTTTATTGACACATTACGGAAGGCACCTACTGAATGGTATCTAGAGATAGAGCTACGTCAAGGTACCAGTGAATGGTCTGTGCTAACAGAGAGTTTCATCCTGAAATTCAGCTGTGAGAGTGGATTTGATAAGATTGGCGAGGCTTTCCATAATATTAAAGAAGTGATCTTCAATACCACAAAGCCTGCAATCGAGTTTTCTCCAACAACATGGGATTCATAGGGGAAGGAGATTGTGAACTACAGAACTATGGCATTTATTGAATCCACGAGACATCGCACAATTTTTGGACACTCAATCAATCCCCTTGAGAATTAAAAATAGGTGAAATCACTATTGCGCCTCACTGGATAATATCAGAAGAGCATTAAGAGCTATGGGTTGATCACTGCGCCCATGACTAAATTACTTAGAATGAATGTGGCATTCCATTGGGATGAAGTCTGCTAGAAGATTTTGCATCTATTGAGGGAATAAACAGACAATATTTTCAATGCTTTAAACTACATGATCAAGAAGCATGTGTTGGAGGGGGCACTCTATAGATGGTTATTGTTAGTTCAGGAGTATCTGCACAGCAAGGTGTGATGCGTGCATGGTAACTGCGCAAGGAGATTGACTGGGTTGTGCAGGTGCCAAAAACTAGTCATTAGAACATTAAATTTGGAAAATACAACTTTATTACCATTTATGGGAGTGTCTAGGTTGCATTTAATTAAGGGATTTTTCCAGATTTAGGATTGTTTTGTCATTTATCTAGACACATTAATGGAGAAGGAATCATTGAAGTTGTGTCACAAGTATAAATATGACCTATAGGGTTGAAATAGTTCCCTTTTCTTTCTGAGTGAATTATTCTCTTTGATCTCTCTGATTTCCACTACATATTTTGTTTCTATGTCTAGTTTGGATCCAAGATCCGAGGAGGAGTTGCGTCATGCAAGGTTGGGTTATGTATTTTTTCCCATTATGGTAGCCACATGAACTGGAGATGACCCTGCTACGACTGAGGTTCCTGTTGTTGAAACACCTGCGCCCACACTCTTTGATATGGGGTAAACATCTGGAACAAGAAAATATCTGAGAGATAAGACCCCAAATTCGTGCTCCACTATGGCTGCGCATCTGAAGAGGCCATTGACAAATCTCCCAAAAACAATTATGGAGGAAGAGAAGGATGTAGCTGAAGTGGCCCCATTCTTGCATTTTCTGACCTATGTCGTGCTGTGAAAACTGTGCGTTAGGGTTCCTAAAGTCCTTGAAAAGGTACGAGCAAGCATCCGAATGATGTTCATCCCTAAAAAATTCTCGATGGAAGGGGACATGTTTACCAAATTATCGCAACTCCAAATGGAATATTGGGACATCACGGACTTTCAAAAGTTCCCTGAACTCACGCCTAAAATTTACCTTGATAAGGTCAACTATGAAGGTGGAATAATGCATCTAGAGTCAAAGCTATTGGTACCTGTAAGGTGATTTGACCCACCCAAAATTCCCTATGACTCAACATAGACACTACGCTGCATGCTCTGCTCCTTGATCTACAAATTATTTCCTTGGTTACTTACTTCGTGGGGATCCCAGCTCTAACAGGCCCCCAGCATGAAATTGTAACTCATCCCAAGTCACAATGGTGGTTTTCCATAAATCTTCGCTCTCATACCACTCAGGAATCCTTCAACATTTTAACTACTTCGGCGCACTGTTTCTCAAATTCGGCGATGTCTCTTAACAACGTATTCATTCCCTTATTAGCTTCCCTCTGCTCCAGTCCTTTGGGCACTTCGCAGAAAGTGTTCATTATTTCTCTGCATTTTTGGAGACCTGGTCGTCCTCAGCTTCCCATGGCTTCATCTTGTTTTCAAGTAGTTTCTCCTTTCTACGCAGCATAACAACATACTCTTGCAAATATTTACCTTCTTTGAGATGGTTAATCCGTTGTTGTGGAGCTAAGGTCTTTGTAGTGACCTTGATATTATCCACCTGTTCCAGTTTTTCACACACTTTGGCCTTAATATTTTTCACCTGAAGGTCCTTCTGTAGTGAGGACCATACATCCAGAGCCTCCCTAAAGATAGTCTCGCACTCTTGTATGCAGGACTCGCTCTGTTCGGTGGCCACTTTCATCTTCATTATTGACTACTTTTTAATATCTGGCAAAGTGGTAGGTTGTAATTTTAGCTACAGCTCGATGATTTTTCTTTCCATCTAAATCTGGACTTCATCAACTCTAGTCTTTGATTCCTTGATAGTGGTGGCTAACTTAGCCACATTTTTTGACAAGCACTTTTGCAACTAGAATTTCAAGCTCTGGTATCTCACTACACGGGTTGGACATAGCGTCCTCCAACCTCTTCCATTGTGTTGCTTCAGCCTTGTGCTCTTGGAAAATGATCTATGTCTCCACAACCATTCTTTTTTGTTCCTATTGGGAATCCTGAATAACTAGAACACCGTGTTGTTATCTGATATTTAACTCCTTAGTGATGCCCTGGTGGAATTTGTGTAACACCTATAATGGAATCACAGCAAGGATTAGCATCGTGTTTTCCCAAAGAACAATTTGTTTCATTAGATTTTCCTTATCAAAGCACAAAGTTCATACGGGGATAGGTATTGTGTGAGTGTCAGCAATTAGTGCCAATTTGTGCGCTTTAGCACTTACACCTACTTCTGCCCAGCCTGGTGGAACCACAGTCTCTTACAACCTATCTTTCTTGCTCACACTCACCTAAATTGCATTCACCTGGATCTGCAAGTCCTGCAACCCCTTGTGGACTTATTCTAACACTTTTTTGTCTTTTTCTTCTATGTTGCCCCAAAAATCCTGATTGACTTGCCACACTATGTCTCCTATCTCTTTAATGTCCCCCTCAATGAGCACCATATCAGTCAAGTCAGTAGACTTGTCAAAATTGACCTTCTTTCATGTTCCACCCTTCTATGGCTACCTTCTCTTAGTTATAAATGGGGATGTGCCAAGATCATCAACAAGGATATCATCACCTCTAGTCTCCAAAGTCTCAGCTTCATTTCCCTTCTGCCTTACTGGCATAGTGGGCTTTGCCCCACTTTTTGCTGCCTACTCCACACCTTCAAAAAGCGGACTTAACCAAGCACTCTCCCACTGACTCATGATGGCTTCTACGTCTTCCTCTTTGACCAGGTACAGGAGCTTCTACCAGACCCACCGCGAGGTCCTTATTTACTTGAATGTGGATATGATGGAATTCATATTTGAACTCTGCGCTATTTCATTACTGATCCATTATGCTTGCTCACAACTGGGGCTTTTGGTTGATCATTTTCCCTAAGATTATCTCAACTCCGACCAAAAATAATTTATTGGACATAACCCTTATGGCTCTATCAAATTCCATAGCGAAGCATATCGGGTCGCTTCGCATAGATTGAGGTTTTCAATGTTTAACTGTGACCCGTTAGCTTCCCTCCATTCCATCAAGGAAATAAGAAGCAAGAGCTACACATAGTGGACCTTCTTTCCTTCATTGTTTTACGTAAATCAAACCTACAGATAGATATGTTTCCCTTAGTTTGGTGGCCACACTTATTACAACATATGAAAGACACATCACCTTTTCCTTAAAGTAAATAAATGAGAGAAGAACACATACTTGTGATATTTCACTATTCCTCGTCTCCCTTTTGTCGCTCTCAATCAAACTGAAATCGATTGATTGGTACCTGCAATGCCTAACAGAAGAAAGAAATCAGCATAAAGGAAAATTATATATTCATCTTAATCAAATTTAATCAATTTCATTTGAAAATACACATATAACATCATGAACACATGTATTATGAAGGGAAAAAATGTCTTTATTATGAAGTAGAAGGAGAAGTTAGAACCAGTTGGATAATTTCAATGTCAACTCACTCCAGCTTCATTCCTATCCTCACCACATCAACATCATCACTCCAGTAGCATAACATTACATGCAAATAATACCTTCAAGAGTTGTGATTACCATCATAACTCTACTAATTCAAATTAGTGCTCCCTTGTGCACTATGATTGGTGCTCAATTTATAGGAGATGAAGGTGGTTTAGCATTAAATTATCATTTAATGGCTTTTCCAAAATTCGATGAAGAGGTTTCCTTATTCAATGGAATAGGAGGATAAGTGGTTTAATGGATCAAAGTTATCAGATAGTGTGATAGCTAGAACAACTTCTAGAAGCCACTAGAAGGTGGGAAGATTCCTTGAATACTATGATCAATTTGCTTCTAGTCAACCAATGCATTTTTAGGTGGGCCTAGATGCTCTACAACGCAGCCTTGCATGGGATTAGATGCTCTACAAAGAATTTACTACAGTCTAGGGGTGTGTTTATGGCTCAATGGAGCACTTCAAATGGACATCAAGTAGTGAAACTTTCATGGATGAAAACCAACAATGGGATGACTTGTTTAATGCCTGCAGCAAATGATTTAGAGTATGATACAACCTAATTTGTACTGATATGGGTTTTGGGAGTGATTCCCAAATTGACCTGTAACAACTTCCCCATAAATAATGAAGTAAAAAATGATAATGTTGAATCATATGCTTTACAATGTGATGAGTAGGATCTGAAACGGACGGTGACCTGCATCAATTACAATACATTACATCATGATATATTTTCATCTTGGACACAAATTGCTGAGAGAGACATACCCACACTCAGCACACAAACTATCATAACATTAGAAAGTTGCCTACAGATATATACCCATGATAGGATGACTAACTGTGTAAATACCATCGTATGAATGATGTGCTACTACTCCTAAAATTGCAACCCAGATGGATGAAACTAGATCTTGGTTCTTTTATCTTGTTTACTTGATCACTCAAGTACGTGTCTAACCATGTGAATATGTGATCTAAAGTCGAACATGGGAGGACATCGTCTGATTACCAGCCAATGATGTAAGCCATTAATACAAGTGAGAGAAACCATCATTGATGATAATGTCTCTCAAGGTACTACAGTACAGTCTGCATGGTGTGAATAGATGATTTGATGTTGAACACCATACAAATTTTTTCAGTTGAAGGATGGTGATGTCAACCTATTGCTAAAAATGAGAAACTTGTCATTGATGTACGCAAGCTCCAAGGTACTAAAAGGTACTAATAGGAATAGACTCTTCACAGGAGGGCCTTGATGTATCCCCCATCAACAACAAGAAAAATTAGTAAAGATTTTAGAGACATATTGTAATTGATGAAGAAATATTCAGGTATGGTTGTCGTGAAATGAAGGTTTATGAGTATTGAAAAGGATGAGAAATCATTGAGTGACTTCTCTTGAACATATTAGCAACACTGGATGAGTTGGCAGCATTGACCGAAAACCAAAGTGATGGATGGTGTGATAGGCCATAGGTATGATAGACCATCAAGTAGATAACCCAACCCAAAAGTCATGGAGATGAAGTGAATGAGTATCATGTTCAAGAGCGAATTGATACCATAAGTGATTTATATGTTTCCCATTTTTCCCAGTCATTCTTGACCACTACCTATTTATTTTTTAACTATCTTGAGGAGGATAAAATATGCTTGATGTATAATTCAACCCTTCTTGTCAATCCATCGCTATGTGATGTTTTAATGAGTCTATCAAAGGTGAAACTCAATCATGTCATGATGGAAACGTTCGTCGCTATTTGATGTTTTAACGAGTTTAACGGCAGTGAAAACTTGGTCCTTTTTTATGTTTAAGGAGTTTTCAAAACGGATGAAAAGAATTTCCACAAGTTCTTTTTTCGTAAAATTGTCCCTCGGATCCGAAAAAAGCATAAAATAATACCTGAGAGAAACTCCAAGCCATGTTCGACTAGGGTATTCCTTTTTTGTAAATAATATATCCCAATCTAGAAAATGGTTAAAATTATAATGAGTAGATGTCCTTTCAATTCCTTTTACGAGCTCAAGTGGAAAAATGCTCCACAATATTTTCATGTTTTGGGAGTCTAAAAAGAGTTGAAAGAGAACCCCATGGGGGTTTATTTTTCATGTTTAATAGAGCTCAAAAAATAGATATAAGTGTGCTCTGTGGTCAAAGTCATTTTATGATCATGCACGTCGAATTCACTGTATCAGTTGTAAACTTGCTTAAAGAACCACCAAACGGATTAAAAATACCAGTTTAAATAGTAAAAATGGGTAAAAGCTATAGTCAATTCATTAAATATGCATAAAATGATAAAAAAGTTACCATTTCACATTTACCATTTAGTTTTTAGTGCTCTAAGCTAGTTTCTCCCTCAAACTTCCACAGTTGATTGTGACAGATTCTGTCAACCATTTCTCGTGTCGTTTGGGCCAGGTAGGAGATATGACCTTCCCTTTCTATTAGTTGCATCCTTTTTTAGTTTTATGTATATTTTTTAGGGTTTTTGGGCTCCTAGGGTAAATATACAATTCCATAGGACCAATGCACCCTTGGTTGTTGAAAAGTGTGTCACAAAGGGGCTAAAAAGAAGCCCAGGTCCTATGGAACGCTTTGTCTAAGGAACAAGGGTGCGTTGGTTGCAATTTAGAAATATGCATTGTTTTTTCTGCCCAAATTTTCTCCAATATTTTGCATGGAATGGATCCTAATTAAGCTTATGGTTTGATTTCAGGCATTAATTGGATCAAAATTTTTAATTAAATCGCAAAAAATAGAACACGAGGAACATGATATGGTTTCCCTAAATGATCATCGCACTGTAACAACCCTCAGAGGTTGTGGGTTTCTCAAGTACTTTAGATTTTTAGGGATGAGGAAAAATATGTAACTATTGTAGTTATTGATTCATTCATGGGACCTAACACTACAGTAATTTCACATTAGGGACAAAGTGCTTCCAATATTGGTTGGTAACATTTACTTCCTGACAAGTTTGACGAGACGTGGTGCCCCCATTTCCCTTGCAGGTTCCATCTCTGGAGGCAACATAGTGAAGGACTACATTCTATATTTTTGTTGACCAGGTACAAATCCTAGAAAATATGGAAATATAAACATCAGAGATGTAAGTGATATCCCTTTGTGAATGCTCCTATTCATTATCGCAAATTTAGCTGGCAGCGTGAGACTTCATGGCATGAATATATCATACCTGTAGTATGCACTTGAGTGTCTCGAGCCGACCATGTTCAACTAGGATGAATTAGTACTCATTTAGATGAAAGAACAACTAACCAAAGTGAAAAGTGGAAAGACAAATAATTTCAGCTATGTAACGATCTTGATCACTTTCATTTTGGAGAGAGTTCCATTGATGCAACCACAACATGTGACATTAGGTTTAGTTGGTCCTAGGGATCCATGGATTTACCGGTGGGTAGATTTTATGGCTAGACATGCCGCTCAGTCATCGATCTCAGTTTCCACTGTATTCTTTACCTAGCTTGCATGATAGCATATCTTCATAGAGGAGCATCCATATGCAGGGATGGATTTCCATGGAGACCCAAATTTGATTTTACCAGCCGACACTCAATGGGGTGTTATAGGTAAAAAAAACTACCATGTTTTTTATTTTTTGGTATTTTTACATATATTGTGTTTTTTATGTTTCCAAGACTAAATTAAATATGTTTTATGTATGCAGATGTGTGTACTGTTCGACTAGTGGGTCATGCACAATGGGCAGGGAACTAGCAGAGAGGATTTTTGGGAGAGAATTCCTTGGGGATTTGGATTTGGCTAATAGTTTGACTAAGTTATAACAACATGTAGAGGGGTTGACTCTCAGCATACTGGATGTCTGAATCAAGGAATTACCCATGAGGTTGCACCACCATACTATTGGTGTGCCTAGCCAATGGATGAGGCTATTGTGCATGATAGCCCAAGAAGTGACCTACTATTGGTGTGTTATAGGAATTTCCATGGAGACCCAAATTTAATTTTACCGGTAGAGCGCTCCAATGGGGTGTTATAGGTAAAAACAAATTACCATATTTTTTTATTTTTGGGATTTTTACATATATTGTGTTTTATGTTTCCAAGACTAATTAAATATATTTTTACGTATGTAGATGTGTGTACTTTTAGGCCTCTTTGGGTCATGCACAGCAGGCGGGGGAACCGAAATGAGAGAGGATTTTGGGAGAGAATTCCTTGGGCTCCTTGGGGATTTGGATTTGGCTAATAGTTTGACTAAGTTATAACAACATGTAGAGGGGTTGACTCTCAGCATACTGGATGTCTGAATCAAGGAATTACCCATGAGGTTGCACCACCATACTATTGGTGTGCCTAGCCAATGGATGAGGCTATTGTGCATGATAGCCCAAGAAGTGACCTACTATCATCAGACCCATTAGATCTACTTATGATATTATATGTGAGTATAAATTTTGAGGTCATATTACCAAATATGTCTTGAACACAATTTTTTGCAAAAAAATTGATTATATATCTATTTTACTTTTGATTTTTTTCCTATGGTTGTGTGCAATCCCATTCAATTGTGTGATGTAAATTCAAAATATATATTTACATATGTTGCAAATGTCTATTTAACACATAATTCACTAAAGAACCAGTTAAAGTGTTAAATTTTCCATAAATGTGTTGATATTGGATGTAATCAAAATGCCTTTCTAAAATGCAAACTCTAAGGAACATGTGATGAATAGCTGGATTTCATAAAATATATACACTAGTAAGTTGTAGTACGAGAAGTTGTGAGTCCAGACTGATGATGATGTGACAAATTCCAAGTGAAATTGCATTAGAGAGGAGTTAGATCAATGGGTTATACTCAACGATATAATTGGTGGATTGACTGATACAAATCCCTTGGAAACTCACAAAATCGCCACTTGGAGTGAATATGGCCCATGTTGTAGAAGATAAATCCTGTGTACTACGATTATCAGTATCAACATAACCAAAAAATGGTTTCGAAGATTCTGACATCTGCAAAAAAATGGAAAGCAGATTACTAACCATATGAAAAACTCTTGAAAGACACACTGTGACACACATGCAATCAAAGCATATATACATGATCATGCAGTGTTTACTACACAGAATCAAGCATGGTAATGTTTAATATACAACCCATTCTGAGGCTATGATAATGGAATCCCATCATAATATACAGATTCATAGGCTTCCTTATGTAGAATATGCTTGAAAATATAGGGGCCATGACATAATGGTTCAAATTTTCATGTTCCTATATTATCAGCTTCTTGATCATAAATCAAGTCGAGGTCTCCTTCTAAGAAGGTGCGAGGCTTGACATTGGAGTCATATCACGCCTTAATTTGTCTCATATGTGCTTTGTTGGCCAATGCGGCTTCACGAAAAATTTCATCTATATGCATGAGATCTAAAATATGTCCCTATTGATCAGAACTATCAGGTAGTAGGTCAATCGTGAGTTTCAATGATGAAATTTCACATTGACTAAATAAGATAGATTTCAGATCATAAACCAGTTGAAAGGGAGTAAATCCAGTTTTTCTTCTCACGAAGGTTCGATAAGCCCAAAAGGTCGAGTACAAGATTAAATATCAGTTTCGTTTATGAACCCTAGTCATTCGTTCAAGCATACGCTTAATAGTTTTATTGATATCTTCAACTTGTCCATTAGCTTATGGATAATCAGGGGTAGAACTATCATGTGACAGTTCTAACTTGGCAGTCAACTCAGTGATCATGTGATTGCGAAATTTTTTTCCATGATCTATGACTATGGCTTGTGGCACACCAAACCAGATAACCACATGGTTTAAGAAAAATAATGCATTTGTCTTGCCTGTGTTGTTAAATGTAGGAACCACCTCGGCCCACTTGGTAAAATAGTGAATGGCGATAATAATATACCCATGCCCCCTGACCGATAAAGGATTACATGTCATGAAGTTAATTCCCCATTTTGCAGATGGTCCAATAGTGATGACATGATGCATTTGTGTGGGTGGCATGTGGGTTTTATGATCAAATATCTGGCAAGCATGACAACTTCTAACCATGAGAATGTAGTCTTGAAATATGGTAGGCCAGAAGTAACAACCTAGAGAATACTTTGCATGGTAGAAAAAGCAGAAAAATATCCACCACAGCCACCAACATGGCAATCATTTAGAACTTTCTCAACCTCCTCAAGAGTGAGGCACCTATGTAAAATCATATCAACACCACGAAGATAAAGTATATCACCAACGATCAGATAATATTTTTCTTGGTATGGAATACGTCTTTGTTGCAAGTGAGAGGTATTGGGTCGAAAATTTTGGTTTGGAGATAGATGAGAAAATCTCCATACCACTGGTCAGATGACATGATAAAAAAAAAGGCTAATATGGAATGGATGGTTCCAATGTAGACACAGTGCTACTCGAGGGAAGTTCACAGATAATCTTAGTGAATACAAAGAATTCTTTGAATTGGATTTAATGAATTCCAAATCAAATTCCTGCCAAATGACGATCCATTTTGAGTATTTTCCCCACAACAATTGGCTTGACAGAACATATGCCATAGGGTTGCAATCCAAAATGAAAATGGTATTCAAAAGGAGGATATAGTGGCAAGATATTTGTACATCTTTAACGGCTACCAAAGTGAGCTTCTAAACATAAGTGTACTTAACCTCCATATCATTGAGAGTGAGACTCATAATATATTGGATTTTCTATGCCGTCTTCTTTTTGGAATAAAACCATGGTGATGGTTGTATCTGCAACATTGAGATACATGAAATAATAACTCTAATACTTTGGGTGATACATTAATGATGCTCAGATCAAGGTATGCTTAATAACACGAAAGGAAGCTTGTGCAACCTCATCCCAACAGAAGAGAGTCCCCTTCCTCAAGAGTTGAGTAAATTATTTAGCCATTTTAGCGTAGTTGGGAATGAATCTCCTTAGAAATTTATCCTTCCATTCAAGTGTCTGTAACTGAATTAGATTGGAAGGCGTAGGAAAATCGAGAATGGCCGGGTCCTTCAATGGATCAATCCAAATTCCATCTTTCAACACGAAGAAACCAAGAAAATGACCAAAACCAACATAGAACACACATTTTTGTGAATTGAGGCAGATTTTGTAGTGATGATATTGTAAAAATATCGCTCAAATTTAGTGGGTGGTCAGCCTATTTTTGTGGATGGGTAGGTAAGTCATCCAGATAGGGTTGAAAAATTTTCTTCATCTCATGGAAAGAATAATTAATTTCCCTTTATAATTTTTCCCCAACATTCTTTAAACCAAAAGAGAGCTTTAGATAAGTGAATGTGCCCCAGGGATAGATAAAAAGAAATTTATATTGGTCCTCTTAGAAAATATTGATCTCATTGAAACTGAAAAAACCATCCATGAAGGAAAATATTTCACATCGGGCACATTCATAAATGATATAGTCGATAAAGGGATTGGGATCATTGTCTTTCGGACAAGCATGATTAACATCTCAATAGTCGATGCACACTATAATTGTCCCTTGTTTCTTCATGAAAGGAACAATGTTAGAAACCCAATTAGTAAGTAGAACAAGGTAAATAAAACCAGCATGCAAACGTTTTTCAACCTCTGCTTTAATGGCAACAACTTTATTAGGATGAATAGGATCGAGGTGTTGTTGTGGCGGTTTGACATAAGGGTAAATTTTAATCTCATACTCAACAATGCTACAGCTGATGCCTAGAATTTCCTAATATGACCAAGCGAATACATCTCATAAATCACGGAAAAGAGAGCGGTAAGTGTCAATTTCAAATGCATAACAAGACACGCTGACATTAATGTTTTCAGATAGTAATCCTTTGTTCAATATTTTATGGGTTTCGCTCAGAATCAATGCCGTGGATAGGAATGGATTTCGTGAAGAAATAAATGATTTTAGGGTGATATAGTTCTGTTGGACTATCTTCATTGTAATCTGGAAGATGGGATCGTTGATGATAATCTACCCATGGTTATTCTTCTGGCATCATGGATTCAATAATGCTCTCATCGATTGATAATATACATGAGAAGGTATAAGAATAAGTACCATAATCTAAAGAAAAATTGACCCAAGAAGTCAGTGACAAAGGATTGAGATTGGCCGCATAAGCCAAAAATATTGATTGTTATGCACACTTGATTGGACTTAGGGGCATGATTTCACCCAACCTATATTTTTCAAAATCATTGGGCATCTTCCTTAAGTCAGATGAAGTGGAAGATCTCATATTGCAGGTCTCTATTTTTGCAATTTTCACCAATGCTGCATATGACGGTAACGAGAAGGTGCCCATTAGGGAATAATCCCTAAAATTTCCTACACCAATGTGAAGAGATTGTGGGGGTCCGTGAACAAATGGAACACCTCTAGTTTCCTGGGAACCAGAGGTGAAGAAGGCAATTTTATTGATGACTGTGATTCATCCCTTATGATGGAAGATGACCATACAAAATTAATTATATACAACTGCAACCATAGAGTAAGGCTACAGTCTTCCAAGTAAGATATTGTAGTCAAGGGGTCTGTCAATGACCTCAAATTCAATAGTAACAGTGTTTCCCCCTACTTTGACTTGTAGGTTACTAATAACTTCAAAACTCTTATATGTATGACTCCCAAAATATTTCAACACCATAAGTGATTGTGATAAAATCGACCATAGACCTGATACAAGTAGATGCGCCTTCATCTATAATACTCCGATGAATGAGGTGATTCAATACATGTACTTGAATAAAAATTTATAATTTTTCTGGTAATTGTGGCACACAGCCTGCATCGTTAAAGACTACAAGATTATATTCCCTTGGATATATTCCACCAATCGCTGAAAACACAGCCCGCTTTTAGGAGTGAAAATTCTGAAGAACCCCTAGCGTTGACACAAAAAAAGGTGACTGAGCAAGATATTCAACTATGTTATAATTTTGAGTTGAACGAGCTTGAAGGTTGAAAGTAAATTTATGAATAACTCCCTTTGGCGGCTTTATTGTTAACTGAGGAATAATAGGCAGTGAATCTGAATCAGAAAAATTTGAAGTAGAAGTAGTAGGTTGATTTGTAGCCTAACCATTCGATGATGAAAGAGGATTGCTGTAATATTTACTTCAAGTATACACCAAAACATTATTTTTGGGCATAGTGGCAGATAGCATAAGCACTTGTGTACTATAAGTGGGACCCATAGCAACCATATGTGTTTTCGGGTTGGGAAAAGCATTATTCAACACTGTAGATGCGACATAAGTCTTAAGAAGCTTCGAGACTTCTGAGAGGTGAGGAAAATCTCATGTAAAATATTTCTCATTACATATCAAACAAGGGTAATGAGGTTTATGAGAGGAACCATATGTATCAGATGGCTTTTTGTGCGAGGGTGACATTTGTTTCCTCCTATCTTTCCCTTTCTTCTTAATTCTAGGTTGCTTGTCACCATTTCCCTTGTCAGATGACATGACATGTATTTTAGAAGAAAACGTAGTATTAGATGCAATAGGGTTTTGATTTGACACAGAAATTGGGGAACCAGATGGTCGACTTACTAGCTTAGTTCTAACATAACCAATCACACCATCATTGGCATGAATGCACTTAAAATATGGATAAGGAGGAACAATAAAATTTCATCGCAATGCATTCATAATCTTTTCATAGAGCATGTTAGACTGAATATAAATAAAATCCAGATACTAGGCACGAGAAATTACTTTCTCTTCAGTGATAAAACCTCCTTTGGCCATGTCCTCGGTGATAGATGGCAAGAAGGACTTTATAAAAAATTCAGCCAAAATTTGATCTAGGAAAAATTATTTAACAATTCACCACCAATGACACCACTCATGAATGTGATATAATATGTGAGTAGAATTCATCTATTTAAATATGGTCAAAAGTTTTGTTCCAGTTTCATATATGATGGGTAAGTGGAAGTGGGCTAGAAATGTAGTGGTTAAAGTTGTAAACTTATCAAAATAAGCTCTCGGTAATTCAATATACCACTTCATAGCTGGATTAGTGATAATTCACTAGAAAATACGAAGTCTAACAGAATCATCATTAAAGGAGTTTGATGAACACCATAAATGATAATTCATAACGTGCGTAGACAAATATTCTCCACAATTTCCATTGAATTTCGGAATACCAGAGGATAATTTATGAGGAATTATCAACCACAAAGGAAAATAAAGAATGGGATCATTAGTGAGCCAGTTTAAATCAGGTAAATCTAATTTTTCTACAAAAGGAAACTGTCAATTTAAATCATGTTGAGCATTTTAAGATAATATGGAATTGCCTAGGAAAAAGGTCATTATGCACAAACATCAGGATTTGGCTGCTGGTAACTTAGATAGGGGTAAGTTTTTTGACCAAACCCTTGATAGGCTTACTAAACAAGACTTGGATAAGCTTTAACTTGTTGCAATGGTTTCTGTGGCTGCCATAAAATTTGATAAAACTATTGTTGTCCTCCAGGATCATTTGGACCAGGCTGTGAATAAATGGGACTAGTAGAAGCCTATGACAAGGGTAAACTACCCCGTGGTTGTGAAATTTCTAATACAGATGGTTATTGTGTACCATCATAGGAAGACCAAGTCGGTAGACAATAAACTTGAGGGTTAAGGGTTGAAAGACCCACTTGAGCAGACTTAGCAACAACCAAAGAATTAATAACATGCATAGTAGGTATGGATGTAACAGGCTGAATTGGTTGATATTGATACACAATTGTTTGCGGCTGAACATGAAAGGTAGGATACGATTGAAGAACAAAACTTCCAACATAAGATTGACCTAAAAACGAAGGAGCGCTTCCATATTTCATGAACATCTGTTCCCCCCAGCATATGGAGTATAACAACATTTAACATATTGACTTTAATATGATGGGAGCTGAGAAGATATTAGATAAGATGGACAGTAATTAGATGGAGCAGCCTGATATTGAGCTGATGATGTCAATAAAGGATCACTTCATTCAGTACTTGTAAGAGAGGAGCCCAATAAAATTACAGATGATGACATGGGTGAAGTCCATTGACTAGAAGAGACACCATATTAGATTTCATTTAAAGCTTGGTAACCCAGTGGGATGGATGGACCACCATAAAGATGAGACTCCAGTGTCATAAAAATTGTAAAGAAGAAACAATACTAGATGTTGTCGCAAGCGTAAAAGATGGTAGAGTTTGGGATGTTATCTCATCCATGGTTAAATAACCCAACATATACTCTAAAGAATCCATGGGAACTTGAGACTGAGAAAGATTAGCAAGAGTAGAGTAATTCAAACGAGGAAAATATGGATAAATATGAATCCCTGACACAAAATTATTTGTAGTTGAAGGAGTTGTATCTTCCTTAAGTTCTTCCTCAATTGAAATAAAACTAGGTGGAAGTACTACATCGTCAGGCCCAAGATAAATTTCAAGTGGTAAACTTTGTGGTAAAGAGGAAGACTCAATGGTTACGGATGAATTAGGATGAGCCAGTTGATCATATTTCAGCATGGGAACAACTTGTTGTTCAACTTTGGGCTGAAGATGTTCTGGTAAAAGAACAATAGGTTCTAGATTGACTTTTGGCTGAACAATTTTAGGTTCTGGATTTACCATTTCACTAGATTGAATTTCAGTGTCCTCGGGTAACTATGAGGGTTTTTTCTCTAGAGTAGAAGATAAATCAAGATCAGTAGAAAGGAATCAAGACTTGATAGTGAAAGGATCAGATGAATCTATTAAATTAGATGAAGATGTAGCACCAAATATTCTAGAGGTACCCGTCTCGGTAGGATGAGCTTGCCTTTGCCTACGAGGTATAGCTTTTGGTGGTAAAGGTGGTTTATTCGCTATCCTACGTGAATGACAGGGAATGGGTTGATCTTCTTCCATGATTTCTGATTGAATAAAAAAAAATAAACAAAAAGATGGTAATGCTAGGAAAAATTATTACCAAGAAACTCTGAACTGCAATATACCACCCTAGTAAACCATGGACTTATGTATGTGCAGACAACATCCCCTAATGTTTTGTTCGGTGTATCATAGTGTACAAGATGGCTGACTCGATTACTTATGGATGGTAAGAAACCTAATGCTGTCCTCCAAATCCTACTCAATGGTGCTTGGAGGCCCAATCTATATTAGCATTGTCTAATGTGAAATCACACAGTGAGAGCATCCCCTTATACTTTTCGTACTAGAACACTACTCGATATACTCAAGGTACATGGACGACCTCTGATATACTTACATACGTGGAATGAGGTATCACACACAGATTGTATCGCAGATAATTAACGAGACCTGCAATGTTTTATGATGATAGAAGACGTCTCTAGCCTATACCTCTAAATGTTATCGTTAAGTGACAACGCTCCCTTAGATTAAATCAAATAAATTTTAAGTTGATCTTGCTTATAATTTTTCCTTTCAGGTTTAGCTCGTGATGTATTTTTCATTCCTAGAATGCAACAAGGCTGATAATCATTCATTTCAATTCTATTTTGACAATGAAAATCTTAGCTACAAGGGATTGAGCAATCATATTGTACGCAAAAAACAATGAGCACATCTAAATGAAAATAACCTAACTATTCCTATGTGGAACTCACAATCCATATATGAAAATGTGTGTTTTTCTTTTCGATTTCATTTAAGTGTAGATGAATGAAAAAGAAACTAAGATGCACAAACAATCATTCAATAATTTCTAGAGAAATGAATAATAGAAGACAATTTCTCTTTCTGAAAATAAAGAAATAATCAAAAGTAAACTCTAAACTTTGGAGCTATTTGACAATGATAAAGAAAACAAAAATAAACATTGAACAAACGAACATCCAAAGTGAGGAAAAATAGTAGAATAAATCTACTCTCTAGAGGCAATCAGAAACTTGAAAACTCATCAAACAAGACAGTGAAATGAATGGAAAAAAAAAAATTATGATGATTTTTGGTTGTTCACAGGAGAAACACACCCTTGAGTGGTAGACAGTGCATTGCAGATCATTGTCCCTAAGCCAACGTTGTTATGCAAAGCACTGTACCAAGACCAACAGTGTTTTGGTGCCATACGAAACTCAAAAATAGGCAATCAAACACACTTATTTTTCCAAAACACATTCAAATTACCGAAATAAAGCAAGTAAAGTGTGCTTGAGGCTAAAAAATAAGGATAAAAACACTAGGGATGATTAGTTGATCCCTAGTGGAGAGTCTGAAGTTGTTTTATAGTGTTGGGAAAAATATTGAGAGGGGGGGGGGGGGTGAATCAGTATTTAGGGAAAACTGAAACTTTTTACTTTTTTATGCTCTAAAACCCATACACTACTTTGCTGAAGCCAACTAGCGTATACACGCGGATATCCTTCATAAAACTCGCGTATACACAGAGATCTAATTATGCCATTAGTTCTTCACTTATATCATTCCATCATTCATTCATTAGATGTTCTATAAACGGTAAACATGTGCAGTAAGAACAGAATAAACCATCACACAAAGCATCACACATGAACACCAGGATTTTTAGGTGGAAACCCAAGTCGGGAGAAAACCACCGCTGCAGTTGCTCAGCCTTCAATATTATATTATAGAGAAAACATCTTACAACATATGTGCTGGCGCAGACTTGACCAGCACGCAGGCACCCACCTGCGCTCGTTTACCAGCCTCTCCTGGAAGGGAGCTCCAACCCCCTGACTCGTTTACCGGCCTCTCCTGGAAGGGAGCTACGACCCCCCGATCTCGTTTACCAGCCTCACCTGGAAGGGAGCTACGACCCCCTGACTGAAGGCTACAACCCTCAGCACCTCTATGGACCACGTTTCATCAATTTTCACACTGGATCCAAAGCTTCCTCTAGGACACCACTTGCAGGCCACGTTTCATCATATTTTTAGACTGGACCCACTCCATACTTTTAAGCTCAAACATACATCACCACAGATACTTATCAATTCATACAACACAGATCAGATAGCAGAAACATAGCAGAACAGATCAGACATTTCATACCCTTTGCTTCAGCAAACCCTAGTTTGCATACGCGCTTTCCTTTCACTGATGTCGCGTATATACGCACTTCCGTTCACATAAACCAGCGTATACCTCTGTACATATTACAGAGCTCATTTCATTGCGCATACGCGCTTTCTCTTCAGCAAAGCCACGTATATACGCGCTTTCTCTGCGGCGAACTAGCGTATAGATCTTCAACCATTATAGAGCAGCATACTTCTTCAGATCAGATATTCAGTTCAGATTTACCCTTTTACTTCAGACATATGTTCGCCTCATCTCAGATCTAAGCCTTCCATAAACAGATCTAGCAGATACAAATACATTCCAGATCTAGATATTCCGCTTCATCATTTCTTCATAGGTGCATCATAGATTCAGATCTATTATCAAACCTTTACCCTTTCCATACAGATATACTTCATAGAGAAGTATTCATTCAAGCTCAGACATCTTGCTCCCATACTCATGATTTTCACAATGAATTTCTTCTCCTTATATAGGTTTACCCTTTTTCAATACCATGAGCCCCTTTTTCAATACCATGAGCCAAAACAATACCATGAGCCCAAAACTACATTACTTTCGATGGTATTCCTGGACGGGGTCATTTAGACGAATCATTACCCAATACAATGGGTCAATACCATGGTGGTTACCCCTGGTTTTGCACTTTATGAGCGCTTTTTCCCATACGCGACTTGGAACGTACTTTACCGCGTGCATACGCGACTTCTCCTAGGCAAATCCGCGTATGCCTTGAGACATACTATTTTCACCATAGATTTAGCACATGCTGAATTCCTTTCTTCACTGCCTTCTGTACTCACTGTAGATACATCAGATTTAGTTCATCAAGACATATTCTATCAAGCACAACTTCATCAAGTAAGTTGTCATCATCTTCATCAAGTGGGTTGCCATTCAAGGACAACACTCAGCATCATATTGCTAACAAACATCATTTCATATCATATTTACATCATTTACCAAGTCCATCAGGTCAAGAATAACTTCATCAGGTGGTTTTCCATCAAGGACAACACATGTCAACAGTCTCAAGTCTTCATCTTCATTCAGTGGGTTGCCATCAAGGACAACTCTCTGCATCATATTGCCAACATATAGAAATCAAACATACGGATAGATATGTTTCCCTAAGTGTGAGTGGCCACACTTAGAACAACAGATGAAAGACACTTGACATTTTCCTTAAGATAAATAAATGAGAGAAGAACACCTATTTTTGATCTTCTGAAATTCCTCGTCTCCCTTTGGTCACTTCCGTCACTCTCAATCAAATTGAACTTTCTTGATTGGTACCTGCAATGGCTAACAGAAGACAAAAAACAACATTAAGGAATATGATCTATTCATCTTAATCAAATTGAATCGATTTTATTTTAAAATACACATATAAGAAAGAAAAAAATCTCTTTATTATGAAGTAGATGGAGAAGTTACAACCACTTGGATTGATTCGATGTAAACTTGCTCCAGCTTTAGTCCTATCATTGTCACATCACAAACATCACTCCTGCAAAATAACATTACATGCAAACAATACCTCCAAGAGTTGTGATCTTACAAACATAACTCTAATAATTCAAATTTTTTCTCCCCTGTGCAGTATGATCAGTGCTAAATTTATAGGAAATGAAAGTGGTTTAGCATTAATACATCATTGAATGAATTTTCCAAAACTAGATGAAGAGGTTTCCTTTTTTAATGGAAAAGGAGGATAAGTTCTTAAATTTGTTCATGGAGCTCATATTTGAAGATATCAGATAGTGTGATATCTGGAACAACTTCTAGAAGCAACAAGAATGTGGGAAGATTCCCTGAATACTATGAACAATTTTCTCCCATTAGACCAACACACTGTCAAGTGGGCATAGATGCTCTCCAATACAACTCTGCATGGGAGTAGATGTTGTGCAAAGAACTTACTGCAGTCTACGGGTGTGTTGATGGCTAAATGGAGCACTTCAACTGGACTTCAAGCAGTGAAAATTTCATGGATGAAAACAAAAAATGGGATGACTTGTTTAAAGCATGTAGCAACTGATTTAGAGTATGATAGACCCTAATTTTTATTGATCCAGGTTTTGGGAGCGACGCCCAAATTGACCTGTAAAATTCTCCCCGTGTTGCTTTGCAACCAGTGAGGAACTCTATTCATAAGTAGATGACCCGGTTGTATACAACGCCCTTGGCACACTCTGCAATTGAACCTATGATAGGTACAGAGGACTCCTCTCCATGAATCTTCATCATAAGCTTACTTGAAAGGATTTTCATGGCGAAGAACACAGTTCTCTTAGAAATGGATTTAATGAGATAACCTTTGGTCCCCTTGGTCAGGTCATACTAATTCTTCATCTTGTCTACCAACTTATTGTCCTGTATCTTACCCGCGAAATCTTTCACAGGGTCTGCCCCAAGACAACAAAGGGCCATAATTCTACTAATGAGCACCTGGGTAATGGGTATCTTCTTCCCCAGCCATATATAATAATCATGCACTAGGGCCAGAAATTGGCACACACAAATAGTATTGATATTACTTCATGTGAAATGTGGCACATAGAGAATGTTGAGTATCCCTAACTACTAGATACCCTCACCCATTTCATCATCTATGATATTATAACTACATCTGGGTATGCCTACAGGAACAGATACCTAATGGGCTAAAATTGGGGGTATTTTATCTAGACATTAAAATCCAAATCCTCCATTCTATGCTGAGGCACCTTGGACACTAATTCCCCTTCAACCACCAGCTCCTCTGGGATGAATGGTGTAAACACCTTGTACATCACTGTGTGAGGGTCCTTCACTGGCTTCTTAGCCTTCAACTTCTAGGGCGGACTATACAGAGGCAACCTATAGAGATGCACAACCTTCTCGACGTCAATTTATTCTGGTGCTTTTTATTCTTCTTATTCATCTGATTCGACCTCCACAACTTTTTATTTCTGTCGATCCTAAGGTCCCTTACTCCATTTTTCCTTTGTGATTTTATTCTGGGACAAGGATATCATATTTGGTTTATTCCACTTCCCATATGGCATTGTGCCCAAAGTCTTCTGTCCTCTTAGCGACCTCGGCCTTATGGCTGTAACTAGAGTTTTAGTCATCATTATGTATCCTAAAACTCTATGAAGAAATTATCATTTGATTTCCTTGAAGCTCTTCCTTGACATGTAACAACTTGCTCGACACTATTAAATGCTACAATTCTCTCTTTTGACACTTAGCGCACAAAATGTTTGAATTAGGGGCAAGATATTTGATTTATAGAAAATTTAGAATTCGAAACTCACCATAACCCTTAGGCGCTCCTCATTAATGTTGATTTGGCAGCAGATCCACCCAGATGTACCCATTAATTGCATCCTTCCTGCTCCTATTAATGGCCAAGTCAATGTTTAATCAACTTTTACTATTTCAATGTTCAAAGAAGTCATTCCTTCCTTGGTGTAGTAAGCTCCAACTGGACCTACCTTCAGTCTGTTGCGCAGTACTCCTACAATGTGGTGGCCACCCTCCAGTAAAATCCTTTTGTGTTCGTTCACCTAAGTACCGGCAGAGATCCTTCCCCAACACACTATTGTTCGTCGGGTTATTCCAATCCATCTGAATGAAAATCCTTGGCTCCTTGGTAATGTGAAATACTCTTGCTTTCATTTCTCGAAAAGCCTCATCAATGCCTCCCCACACATCAATGAAGCTATATTCTAATAAGAATTCTTCTAGAATCTCATTTTATTCCATGGTTTCATGGCACAACTTAGTTTCAGATACCCCTACTGAGTTATCATATGTAAGGAATTAAATAACATTTGCACCCATTCTCTTAGAGGTTTTTTTCCCCAAGCTTCAGTCCAGTGAGGCAAGTGCTCATGACGATCCTTCTTACCATCATACATCTCCACAATTTTTGTCTCAACCTTACCAAATCTAAGCCTTATCAACTTGAAAAACTATATCCATCTGCTCATACTCTATCTTTGCGCACCCCACCATCGGGCTGGGGTAGACTACAATGCAAAATAAAAAACTTCATACCTCTAGCCCTCAGGTACCATTTTCTCAAATTCTTCTAAAAATAAAACAACATTCCTTGTTCCATCATAAAAGTTAAATTACACACTTGCAATCTGACAAAGTGCGGAGATTTGGTAACCATGTTACAGTGATTAGTGGTTACCTTGTGTAGATAATTCTACAAATTCTCTAGCTCTTCATCGTAACCCGAAACAAAAAAACTATCATGCTTCCAACGTATTCTACCTTTTGTAGTGGGATTAATCCAGTCTTCATCATGCACATTAAGCTTATGTATCTCAACAATCTTAGCATCCCCATAAATATGTTGGATAGGCTCTGTATATCACGCGCCTTTGGAAGGATCTAATGGCACAACAACTCGGGTACCATTTTTTTCAAAGATCATCTGCCTCTTCTTCACATCAATTATAGCGTCCATTTCCTAAGCCGAGTCAAACCCAAACATAATACAATATGGATTACTATCATCAACTATCTCAATAACTTCGAAGTGTACCAACATGATAGTGCCATCAATATTTATGCCAATCCCCTCCAATTGCCACATAGGAATGATATTTAACTACATTCCATCTGCATCCAAATTGGTCACCATTGCAACTTAGGCCTTCCCATCCACTCCCATGTCTTCTTTGGTAGAACGTTGGCATCTAATATTAGATCCAGAATGACTTGATCCATCTCAAAATCTCCAATATTTGTAGTCAACCACATCTCTCGGTCGATTATTTTATTGTTATTGTATAATTTTTTTGCTGCGCGTTGTTCCATCCGCAAACTTTCCTTACCAGTGCAGTTATCAATCATTTCTTGCAACCCTTCCAGAGCCCTTTGGTCCCTCAAAAATTTCATACGCATCTACAAGAAAGACACCAAGATAGAATAATCTACCTCCTTCACTTCAGTCCTCTCCTTAGGCTTGTTCTCCAATGGAAAAAATGTTCTTTGCATGGTAAGTGGCGAAGCTTTAGGAGTCATAAATTTATCCCTTGCTTCCATGAATGTCTCTTTCTCATGCTGCACATTGAAGCCAACATTTTTATCTTAAAATTTCTTGACCCATATCTCTATCACAAAATTTCTTCCTTTTGTGTAGTATCCTTCGACATTCACACCACTGTGTGTTGCTACGTTAACACTTGGATCTGTGTGGCGCGGTTAAACCCTCATCATTTGTACATTCTAAGCTGACTATTGGCTCTTCTTATCATACATTTTAGCTAAAAAAATGGTGCAATCTTCAACTTCATGACCAAATTCTTCACAACACTTATAGTAAACTACAATGGGATAATGAAAATACCTGGAAATATGTCATGTTTGTGTGTAGTTATAGCATATGATCTGACCTAGTCAATGACCCACACCTCCTCCTCAGCCACGCCTTCGGCCTAGGAAATCTCCGTTTGTAGTCAATGAACCCAAAGCTTTGCTCCCTTATACGTGCATCTGATACACATCAAGATTGTTTTGAATCATCAATTCATAGCTCTTACAATGTTTTTCATCGTGCCCTACCAAACTCCAGAAGTTACAGAATAATTTTCTTGGAAATCTAACAAATTTTTGCCATAGATGACAAATGTTTTATGAATGTTGGCATACAAATTTTTAGAGTCTACACCATAGTCTATGCCCTACACTTGGCCCTGCACTCAACCCAGGCTTCAAGGGACTTAGCATCGAATCATTAAAATTGTCTCTATAAATAGGGCAATCTTATTTATAGTGACCCTATGCTATGGATTTGATATACCATACTTCCATTATCATCTCTAGGAGGACCTCCTCTGCCTTCTTTAGATCCTAGAGCTCCATATGCAAGCTCTCCAATTGAGTTTCAATCTATTGCACTCCTATACTTGTATCAGATATGGGTGATGCTTCAACCTTCATCACAATCTCTAACACTTCAGTCTGAGTTTCAATCTTCTGTTGAGACAATGACAGTATGAGATGAGCCAAAAATGCAACAATGAGCCATTCTCTATGGTGTTAATCTAGGACCTTGAAACCAATTTGGCTCAAAAATATTTTAAATATCTCATCTACCTCCCATACAAACTCTGTAGTGAGCTTCTTAATTTATTTGATATTTGTAATACAGTGGGATTGGGACTTTGGTTTCTTGAATTCATTGTTTAGTGTGGTGCTTGTCTTAGCCAAAGAAGAATTTGCATTTGTCATAGCATATTTCATGTACTAGGACAATGCTCTATCTTGCAGCACTGTAAACAACCACATTTTCTTTACGTTTTCATTTGTAACATTCAGATAACTCCATATCACTTCCAATACAAAATAGAATAGTTGAGGGTCGTCTATTCCCTTAAAAACATGAATATTTGGTAGCTAGGCCATGGGGGGAGGTGAAGGTGGAGGAAAAAAATGACATGCAGTGATGATGGGGGTTGAAGGTTCGCGAATTTCATCAGCACTTTTCTAGGTTTCAGATATCAGTGACAAAATTCATGGTGTAGCGGGGTTTCTTTCCCCTTTTTTAGATTCAAACAGTGGTCTATATTCAGTTCCAACTTAAGCACACTGACTTTGTCTAAATCTCTTACTGCTTCATGTAGCACTAGGTTCACTTTATTCAAACATCAATGTGAGCACATCCGTAATATACCTTTTTCACACAATAGCATTTTAATCTAAAAAATTAGTGAATTCAAGTACTTACCTCTAGGGTTTCTAAAGAACTTGTGCTTTACTTCTAAATAAGACACAAAGGTATCAACCGTGAACTCTGTAATGAACCTTCCAAGGATACTGTCTATCCAATAATCAACAACCCTCACAATCTTATTATCAGTCCTTTTTTAGTTTCTCAATCAGCTTTGAGGTCCACCTACACTACTAGTCTTGATATCCACTCTTACAGTTGGATAAAAAAATATGCGAAAAAATTGTCATACTGATCTGTATATACATACTTCTCTAATCAATGGTCAGTATAGATGCTCAAACTTCTATTTTCTTGCACAAAAAATTCACATTATTTTTTATCAACCCAATTTTCAATATATCTCTTAAAGGATTCCACATCCATCTATCCCTTAGTTAGATCCCGGTCCTAGCAACAGAACCATTTGTGGCCTTCACAAGGCCTAGAACTAGGCTTAATATGACAGCACGGTCCAAAAAATCCAACTATTACTAGCCCTTTCGGCAACGACCTGCTTGTGAAGATCAACGTCTCACTTAAGGCAATGTAAGGGGATCCTAGAACCAGGTTTCTGCATCTAAAGGGACACTGGATAGTCAATTTAGGGGGTTTCCTTCTTAACGGAGCTTCAAAGGCTATATCTATCAATAATACCAATGACATTCAAAAAATCCATTGAACTTATTCACAGGCTGTGTGATCTTACTTATTCTTGCATTAAACAAAGTAAATAGTCATAAACAGGACTACGCTACTCTGTTATAGATCAAAACCTATTTTTAGCATAAATATTCAGGAAAAGTAAGTAAAATAAAAACACATCAATATCAATCATGTATTTCTCAACAATTCTTTGATTAATAGCGAGATCCTTCTCATACATTCACTTTCCACCATACACACATAGTTGGAGTGGTCTGCTCACAGAGCTACAGGAGCCTTTCCTTTAACCCAAAACACAGACTTTTACTGAAAACATTATTACATCAAAATGTGTTTCGTCAAATTATACTTCACTAACTATGAATTATATCTAGAGTCCCTATAAAGATATGGCATTTACAATACGAGGGTTCAAAACCATGGGCGGAGTCCAATGTTCACAAAATATCACAACCAATTACATGTTAGGTCCCTATATTACTAGTATAGTCCCTTATTGTTGTTAGTGTAACCCCCTTATTTTTATTATTGTACCCTTGTAAACCCCATATTGTTATTATTGTGCCCTTAAATTATTATTGTTAGGTTAGCTAGGATTACATTGTGGCCCCACTAGGGTTACACCGTGGCCACATGGACTCCTATATACAGAAAGGAGGTTTTGTAATTTGTATCAAACAAGAATTTTCCATTCATGTAATGTATTGGAGGTTTCCCCATCGAAGTGGCTTATTTCTAAGGCGTTGATATCTCTTTTCTTCTATTTTTGGAGCTAGTTTCACAACATTTGGTATCAGAGCTTTAGATTCTAGGGTTTTTGCTGCTCCAAACAGGTCAGCGTGGAATTTTCGCTATAAATTTTTTTCTACAAAGGCTCAAAAGTTGAAATTTTTATAGTGTGAAGACAAAATCCAGAGGAAAATCTTCACAAAATTTCAGATCTTGGATCGCAACATTTTCAGAGATATGATTTGTGGAAATTAGGACTTTTTGCAGGCTCCTGAATTTAACCTAAACAAGTCATCGCGAAATTTTCACTATAATATTTTTTCTACGAAGTTTCAGAAGCTGAATGTTTTAACTGGTGAAGCTGAAATCCTGAGGAACATCATTGCAAAATTTCAGAGCTTGGTTCACAATATTTTCAGAGATATGATATGTGGAAATTAGGTCTTTTTGAGGTTCCCGAATTTCATCTCAAAGAGGTTATCGTGGGAAAATCTTCATAAGTCTCTCTCTGAGCATCAGATTGGAATGATGTAAAATGTGACTACAAGTACATCTACCTTAGTTTATTTTCTATCAATTTCAGAGCGAAAGGAAGAAACAATGACACGTGGAAAACCGTATGAGTTCACTATACTGAACTAATCCATAATTGGGTCATTGTGGGAGATTGAACATAATTTTGCCTTGATGAATCCAAATCAGGTCAGACTTGTGGCATTTAAAAGAAGATTCAGAGGGTTAATTCAAGGCCAAATTTCAAATATTAAAGATCCAAAATCATATAGATAATTCGGTTTTAATATTGAGCTCCTCAAAATAAAAAAGGTGTGTATTTTTTTTCAAATTGCATAAGTCTTGTTTGAAAAATTAGTTCTAGTTGATTCCAAAGGCTTATTGAGCATAGCTGTCAGTATTGGGTTCTAAAATGCCTCCTAAAAATAATTCAACACCCATTAAGCCTTCAGAAGGCTCTACTATGACTCATGAAGATGAAGAAATGTAACATGAGATATCAAAAGTCCATGAGCAAGTGCACCAAATTTCGCTATCGCAAATAGCAACAAAAAATGAAATGGAAACTAAGATGGATGGTTTGAAGAAAGGCATGGAAGCTAATATTAATGGTTTGGAAGCTAATATGGATGGCATGGAAGTTGGCATGGAAGCTAAGATGGATGCCATTGATGAAAAAACGGAAAACAAGAAGAATGATATAAAAGTAGACATGGAAGGTTTGACAAAGTTGATACAACAAATGTTTCCTAATGGTGAAAAGATAGTAGAGGAAACTCATGATGAGAAAAAAATAAATTCTAATCATGATTTCATAAACTCTAATGTTGGAAGGAAGAACCACCATATTCCAAATATGGATATGAGGAAGATTGATGGAAAGGATCCCGTAACATGGATGCTACAGATGGAGCAATATTTTGATCTCAATAATGTGAAAAACACACAAAAGGTAGGCATTGCAGCTTTACAACTAGAACAAAATACATTTGTATGGTATCGATGGCTTTGCTCTCGTAAAAAAATTGTCACTTGGTCAATTTTTACGAAGGAAATGATAGCCCATTATGAGGATACAAGGAGGAACACCTTCTTTAGCCATTTGATAGATCTCAAACAAAAGGGTTTAGTGAGGGAGCACATTGAGGACTTCCAAAAACTGAATATAAGGGTAACTGATACTACAAAGGAACACAGGATTGATCTCTTCATAGTTACTTTAAAGGATAACATCGAACATGAAGTTCACATTTTGGAACCTGATTCATTGGAGAAGGCATTTAGGTTGGCAAGAAAAATTGAATGTAAAATTATGGCGACAAGGAAACCTACCACTCACTTCTATAAGGAGGGAAGTGTTGCTAATCCTAGATTTCAACAACCTACAAGGTTGACACCACAAAATCTGGAAGAAAAAAGAGAAAAAGGGCTTTGCTATAGTTGTGACAACAAATACACTAAAGGTCATAAGTGTGTTGAGAAGAAATTATTTTACATAGACTGCGAAGAGGAAGAAGAAAATGAAAAAGAAGAGGATATACACTAGGAACCAACCATAGAACAGGAAGAAATGAGTCCGACCATATCGTGTAATGCATTGGAAAGAATTACCACTCCTCAAGCTCTCAAGATAGAAGGACATATCAAGAAGAAAAAGGTAATAGTGTTGATTGATTCAGGTAATAACCATAATTTTATTCATTGTAAGGTAGCTAAGGAATTGAATTGTTTCCTATACCCAGCACTAGAATGTCAAGTGATGGTTGCAAATGGAGGAACTATAAATTTCTCTAGAAAATGCCATAATATCAAGCTATCCAAGGGGGAATATGTATTTAATAGTCCAATTCTTTCCATCCCAATGGCAGGTGTTGATGTCGTACTAGGAGTATAATGGTTACAATCTTTGGTGAAAGTAGCTTTTAATTTTCAAGAAATTTTCTTGAATTTTTTTTTGGAAGGAAATGAAATCTAATTACAGGGTATCACAGGGAAGCAAGGAAATACAATAAGCTCTAATTTCATGACAAATATTCTAAAGAAATAACAATGAGGAATAATTGCACAATTATTCTCACTAGAAGTTCCAACATCAAAATCATTTATTTCTGCAGATCTCCAAAGAGTCTTGGACAATCATTCCAATGTGTTTGATACTCCCAAAAGACTCCCACCTATTCATGATCATGATCATGCTATTAATTTGATTCAAGGAAGTTTTCCTCCAAAAATCTGACCTTAGAGATATCGTTACATCCAAAAGAGTGAAATTGAACGTATGATTGCAGAAATGTTAGAGGCTAGTATAATTCAACCTATTATAAGTTCTTTCTCTACTCCCGTAGTATTGGTACACAAGAAGGATGGATCATGGCGCATGTGTCCCGATTATAGGGAGCTCAATAAGCTCACCATTAAAGATAAATTTCCCATTCCTGTGATTTATGAATTATTGGATGAATTACATGGAGCAATTTATTTTACCAAGTTGGATCTTCATTCAGGATATCATCAAATTGGAATGAAGACTGGAGATATTCTGAAAATAACATTTCAAACTCATGAGGGTCATTATGAATTTTTGGTCATGCCTTTTGGCCTTACCAATGCACCTTATACATTTCAAGGGTTGATGAATTCCATTTTAAAACCCTTCCTTAGAAATTTTGTGCTAGTATTTTTTTATGATATACCAATCTACATGAGGTTTTGGAAGGAACATGTTTAACATGTTGACACGGTGCTGGAACTATTACAGGAGAAACAATTATATGCAAAAATATCCAAATGTTTCTTTGGAGTACAAGAGGTGGAATATCTGGGTCATATTGTATCTCACGATGGTGTTAAGGTATACCCTAACAAAATTAAAGCCATTAAGGAATGGGAATCCCCCACAACCATAAAGCAGTTGAGAGGATTTCTTGGTTAATAAGGTATTATCGCAAGTTTGTTAAGAATTATGGGAGAATAGTAGCACCTCTAACAACATTATTGAATAAAGATGCATTTTCATGGACTCCTGAAGCAACTAAGGCATTTGAACATCTTAAAGAGGCAATGTGCCTAGCACTGGTCTTAGTTATGCTAAACTTCACAAAAACCTTTATTTTGGAATCTGATGCCTCAGGAAATGGAATTGGTGTTGTTTTATTGAAAGAAGGAAGACCCATTTCTTTTGAAAGTAGTCCAATAAAAAGAAAGTATTTACAGAAACCTATTTATGAGAAGGAAATGTTAGCAATACTGCATGCATTAAAGAAATGGATAACTTACCTAATGTTAAGACACTTCAAGGTTAAAACTGATCATGATAGTATTAAACCGTTTTTGGAACAAAGACTATCTTCATAAGAGTAGAAAAAATGGGTCACAAAGATGTTGGGTTATGACTTTTAAATAATCTACAAAAAAGGGAAGCTAAATGTTGTTGCAGATGCACTCTCAATAAAAAATGAAGAGGTGGAAGCATTTCTATGTGCCATTACTATTATCCAACCAGAATGGACAACCGAAGCAAGAGATGAATGGAAGAAGGATGAAGAAGTGTGGAAACTCATTCAAAAGTTGCAGCAAGATCCTAGTACATATGATACATTTAGTTGGAAAAATGATTCCTTATGGTACAAAGACCGCTTATATATTTGTAAGAATTCCCAACTAAAACAAAAGATTCTTTTGGAATTTCACACTTCTCCTTTAGGAAGACACTCAGGATTTTGAAAAACTTACCACAGGGTGGAGAAATACTTTTCTTGTGATGGCCTTAAATCTGATATTCAAAATTTTGTGGCGGAGTGTTTGGTTTCCCAGTAGAATAAAGTTGATACAATTAAGACCCCAGGTCTTATACAACCTTCATCCATTCCAAGTCAACATTGGGAGGAAATTTCAATGGATTTTATCACAGGTTTACCTAAGTCCGAAGGAAAGAGTGTCATCATGGTGGTAGTTGATAGACCTACCAATTATGCACACTTTTGTGTATTATCTCATCCATTTAAAGCAAGTACAGTTCCTACTACATTTATGGACACAATTCAAAAGCTACATGGAAACCCAAGGGTTATTGTGAGCAACAAAGATCACCTTTTTACTAGAAGTTCTTAGATAGAGTTATTTTCTTGTTTGGGTACTCAGTTAGCTCATATCTCATCTTATCATCCTCAATCTGATGGTCAAACTGAGATAGTAAATAAATTTTTGGAAGGATATCTTCATTGTTTTGTATCTAATAAACAAACACAATAGGTCAAGTGGTTACCTCTCGCTGAATGGTGGTAAAACACTTCCTTCCATACTGCAGCAAAAATGACCCCATTTATGGCACTTTATGGATATCATCCACCATCCATCACATCATCTTTAAGAGAAAATTTGAGGGCTCAAGCAATGGAAGATCACATTGAGCATCAACAAGAAGTTCTCCAACTCTTAAAGGACAACCTGAATTTGGCACAAAATGGAATGAAACAACAGGAAAATCAACATCGCAATGAGAGAAGTTTTGATGTAGGAGACTAGGTATTTTTATGGCTACAACCATACAAACAAATGTCCCTCAAGCAAGCTAAGAAGGATAATAAAATATCGCCAAAGTACTATGGTCCTTACAATGTGTTGCAAAAGATCGGTACTATGGCATACAAATTGGAGCTTCTTACTTCTTCACGAGTGCATCCAATTTTCCATGTTTCATGCTTAAAGAAGGTTATAGGTGAAAATCTTCCAGTTCAGACAATATTTCCAGAACTTGATGAGGAAGGAAAAATCATATTGGAACCTGAAGCAGTCACGGAAACTAGAACTCGACAGCTACGGAATTGATCAATTTCAGAGTATCTCATCAAGTGGAAGAACTTACCCACTAAAGATTCTACATGGGAGGATGAGAATTTTATATAAAAGCACCCAAAACTACTCAAGCATTGAGGACAACACTTTTTTAAAGGAGAGGGGCATGTTAGATCCCTATAGTACTAGTATAGTCCCTTATTGTTGTTAGTGTAACCCCTTTATTTTTATTATTGTACCCTTGTAACCCCCATATTGTTATTATTGTTCCCTTAAATTATTATTGTTAGGTCGGCTAGGATTACATTGTGGCCACATGGACTCCTATATATAGAAATGAGGTTTTGTAATTTGTATCATCGAAGAGTTTTTCATTCATGTAATGTATTGGAGGTTTCCCCCTCGAAGAGGCTTATTTCTTAGGCGTTGATATATATTTTCTTCTATTTTTGGAGTTGTTTTCACAACATTACATAATAAGGGTCTTTGACCCACCGCAAAGCCCCTATGAATCAAAATAGACTTCGCATTGTGCACTTTTCTCCTCTATCTGAAGAGTCTTTCCTTAATTTCTTACCTCGCGGGGATCCTAGCTCTAAAAAACATTAAACTACCAAGGAAGGTTGCATAGAATTTCTAGAAAACCTATTAAAATTTTCGAAAAAATTCATTCACATGAGGACCATATATAATGGAAACAAGGACAAGGGTTGTGTCAGGAAGTGGGACAAGGGTTGTCTTAGGAAGTGAGTGGAAGTAACATAAGAAGAGTGGAAAACCAACTCTATAATGGAACAAATAAGATAGCCATATGTACAATGTTATACTAGAGTATAATTTAAAATAATTGTAGATCCTAACAAGAGCTAACCTACTTAAACTAATGGTGTAGACAAGAATGGAACAATCTATACATCTAAATTATTATGCTTCACAAGTGATAAAATTCATTCATAACCAAGGAAATTCGTTAACTAAATGATATTTTGAGAGAATATGGGGGGAACACATGTGTTATATGAGAATAATAAGTTAATAAATCAAAAGAAAATGAAAATTTTTACAAGGTTATCACACCATTAGATTGGTGTGTTAGCGCTCAAATCTACCTTAGGCTGAAATAAGGTAAAACTCAAGGCTACATCAAACCATGCTCAGCCTCGTAGCTAGCCCTACGAGGACAGGAGAGGGCTCTCTCCGGGTCTATCACGGCAAATGTTTTCAGAGGGGATGAGATGAATTATAATGAACAATGAATACTGATTTTAGGCTATTAAAGAGATAGGAATGTTTGATTTTGATTTTTTGGGTTTTCGTTGGAGAAATGGGAAAAACAATTTTTGGGTCCGGGGATAAGGCCAGATCTTTGCAGAATTCGAGTTGGGGTGAGGTAGGAAATAGTCTTGATGATTTTGGTTGAGTATATGGATAGATCAGAATGACAAGGAGCTGAAGAGGGCAAAGAATAACTTGGATCCTCTCCAAACAGGCGAAAACATACAAAACTAAATGAATTCAAAGGTAGAGCACTGTAAACAATGGATTCAACCTCATTTACTCATTCATTTTAGTTTCAGAAGCATAAGAAGGGATGGCATACATTAAACATGAAATAAATTACAATAAACTGAGAGAAAACACCATCAATAATTGAAATCCACAAGAATCCCAACAGGTGCTGCAAAACCTCTGATCTTTCCTTAGCCAAAATATGAAAAATATGTACAATAGTGTGCCAAGAGTTTCCCAAGAGTCCAACCTATCCAACCTCTGAAAATGATTGAGAAATTACATGATATAGAACATCCTAACCCCTTCCCATGCCTCTAGGGGTCGAATTCCTCCTTCTATGAGTAGTTCCAACTAATTCTAAACAAGGAGCCAGAATATAGGCAGCGAAACAACTTGCCTCTAAAAGGAAGGAAACTGATTCATCTACATGATTTTCACTTTTTTGAGAGTGAATCTTCTAGAATAGGTAAAAATGAGCCAAATTTACATGCCAACCATCAATTTACATCATGAAAACCCAAAAATTTCATCCACAAGCAAAACTACTCCAAACTGGCCGAAATTCTGAGCTGGAAGTTGAAAATTCAGCCAAAAATCTATGTGGGTAGTGCGCCTTTCAGCCTGATTTTGAGGCACTTCCATGCATCCAAATTGAGCTCATGATAGCTCGTTGGAAAGCACTGGATGTTGGCTATCCAACCCAAGTGTAATTTCCCAATATTGAGCTCATTTTACTCTCCAAAACTTCATCCTCCTAGAAGTACTTCCTGCTGGTGCAAAAGGTGGCAGCAAGGTGGTTTTCATGGTGTTTTTGGGCCTTTTAACCATCCATAATCTGATGAAATGCTTCGGAAATGCCTGAGCATGCATAAATTACCATGAAAACCCAAAAAATGCAAATATTTCCTTCAGCAAGTGTCCCGAAAAAAAGTGAACACATCGACGCGCTACCCGTATAGCGGAAAAATCTGTTTTTGGACCAAAATATTTCAAAATGACAAAAATTTCTCCGAATTTGCTCAAATTCGGAGCGAAGACCCTCCATCATGTATCATGTCCAGCCAACGAAGCCTCGGCCAAAATCCAGAGTGGATCAGGCCTTTTCTGCCGTTTTAGTGCTTCACTCAACCTCCTCTTCAGAATCTTCATTCTCGCTTTGCAGACATGCATGCGAGCCCAATAATGACCTTTCATGTGGCGAAATACGTCTTTTTTTCTGTTGGCCTTTGCCAACAACTTCTCCAGATTAATGTTAACATGTGTGAGTACAGAATCTCGATCAGCCGGTGTCATATCACCAGGTCTCTTCCGGGCCAATTGTCGATCCTCACGGATTCGACGCAGCTCATAAAGTGTGTGCTCATCCTCTAGCTGTTTGTTATGCTGCTCCAGGTAATTAATCACCCACTGAGCCTTCTGCAATTTATCTTTCAGCATGTCATTCTCGGCCCTTTGCTCCTGGATGATCCCTTTCAGTTTCGAGCTAGGATAACTCGCATCAACATCAATGATCGTGAAATCTGTGTCTCGGCCTCCTGATGGGCCCTCATCATGCATGGGCTTCTTTCCCCTGTCCTGGATCTGTACCTGTGCTGAAGAAGAAGGCGAGACCCCTTCCACATCATGTGGAGATAATACTCATTCTGCTGATGAAGTCGGCAAGACCCCTTCCACCCCGGGTGGAGATAATACTCGCCGTGTAGCTGCAGATAAGGCCCTGTGGCCTCTCTGATATGTTACCATTACTGGTGCACTGTTATGCTCCATCTCAGAACATCAACCTCAACGGTTGAGTCACTGTCCTGCTCATATCCTTGCTCATAAACTGAATCTGTCTCTGACATGGCTTTGAAAACAAGTTGTTTGCAATATGTGTGTTGATATAGGTGTACTGAAGTCAAAGTTTCAATGTATGCTCAAAACCCAAATATATTGCATATGTACCAAAACATCATAAGAAAATAATTCACAATGGCAATAGCTCTGTTTTAGTGGATAGGGGTAAAAACAGTCTCTGTTTTGGATCACAAGTGAAATTGACAAATAAGTACCAAGTGCAAATGTAGTGTGCAGCCCTTTGTAATGCTGGCCAAAATTTGTCAAAGGAGCAAAAAAATATGGGACTATGTTTTATCAATGGAGAATGGGAACAATATGACAATGACCACAGTGAAACAAATGGCCATGACAGTGGTAATAGAATGATGATGGCAGCAGTGGTAATATTATGGTGATGGAGGATATGGACAAGTCAACATAAGACTATGTAAAAACATGGAAGGACATGACAGTAGTGGTAAGATGATAAATTAAGGGCGGAAGGATTATGTACATAATGTGCTAGGGCGCCACTAGCAATACATGCATGAGCATATATACCAATCATAAAAGTTCACAAACCCTTCACAAGACTATCCATATATATTCGAAACCCTTAAGGAATAAATCTGCATATAAATGTAGGGTTTATACATTTCTCTTCAACCAAGGCTTGTTTCCCAACATTAATAACACCACAATCATGCTAAAATTTACCGAGCAACCTTTAGAAACCTACTTTCAAGTTGATGGAGGCATTTGAGCTCAAAATCGGACGCAATTTTTTTTTTTTTTGGCTCTGTCGCTGTATGGGTAGCGCCCCTGCCCAATGGGTAGCGCCCGGAAAGTGGGTAGCACCCGTGTTAATTAACACTGGCTGTTGGTGTTATGTGGGTAGTGCACCTTATGTGGGTAGCGCCCCTCCTGTATGGGTAGCGCGCACTTTTCTATGAGTAGCTACATAGTGCATTTTGCAGGAGGCTTTTGGAGGCCTTCCTAGTGTCAAAATTGAGCATGTGATAGCTTGCTGGAAATATCTTGGAGTCTAATTTCTAACCAAAGTGGAATTTTTCGATTTGGAGTTCATTTACCCTATCAAAAATAAAATCTTCCAAAACTTGTCAAAATGAGCAGAATGAGGCTGCCTCAAGGCAGAGCGCTGTTGCAGTCAACTTTTGAAGGTCTTCCTCAACTCCAAATTGAGCTCATGATAGCTCATTGGAAATATATTTGTGTCTAGTTATCCTTTGACTCATCAAGCAAGTCATTTAGCCAACCATGCTAGGAGAAATCTTGATTTTCCCAAGGTCACTTCAGAGGTGCATTCAATTCTCCTGAGGAAACGGTATTTTTGACATTTCTCTAAAACCATGATACCTGTGTAAAAATTGAAAGAGGTTTTTCCTCCTTGGGATGTTTTGGACAAAAACCTCTCTCCGTTTTCCAAAATTCATCTTTTATTTCTCTGAAATAGCATTTGAGTGAAACTTATCCCGATGTGTGGAACAAGGGATTTTTTCGAAATGAAGTGAAACGAAGGGGATAAGGGGCTTCTAAATTCTTGGGGAAATTTTGGGAAGTAGGGAGGGATGTTAGGAAGCAGGGGAAAGTTGAATATCAGAGATTGAGTGAGGGGAAGGGGTCCAAAAGGGCAAAACACATGCCTAGCCTAGAAAATTGCCAAGTTGTGGCAAGAAACTAGGGTTTGTGCAAAAATGAGGAATTTGGGGGATCTCAGTGATGGGAAGTGTTTAATAAGGTACATTAATGATATGGGAAGGTGTGTGAACATCAGGATACAATGTTTTTCGATTGATTTGACCATCCAAGAGGAATTACCTCCAAAACCCTAGGAGAGGGAAATGGACCTTACCTAGGCACAACTGAAGCATGAACGAGGTGTAAAATGACTCTTTGGAACCTTACATGATGATGAAAAACCTATGAATGATGGCACACTCAACTGAATGGTGACATGGACTGACATTTGGACAAATTTGAAAAGAGTGAAAACAAACCCTAGACCTAATGCCTAGTGACCAAATTTTGCTTGAAGGCTCATTGAAATGACAAAATTTGACCTTGACACCTTAAAATCACTTTGTAAGAGCATGTTTGATCACTGAAGGAAAGATGCAAAGGCTGACTCTAAAATTGGCTCCAATGGGGATGGTAGCTCCTTGGAGGTGCCAATAACGACAGATCTTTGGGAGAGCAGACCAGTGCCTTATCCATTGGGCAATGGAATAAAAGACTCGAACTGAAATGCATGACTGAAAACTGATGACTTGACGACACAAATTGAATCTCACTCAACTAAAAACTAACTCGATACTTAAACACAACCGACAAACTGGAAATATGCTCAAAGTAGAGCTTATTCAATACAACCTACTCTAATTGTGCTTTACACCACCCGATCAAGTGAAATGGAACAACCAATGCAACCATGTAAGCATGCTGGCTGCTGTTTGATTTCTTCCCACATGCTTACTGATGCACAGGAAAAGGAAAGAATCGAAAGGCAACTCCCATGGAAACTTTGAACCAAGTGGACTGCTGATAAACTTGTAAAGCACAAATTGACTGGATGACTGCAAGAATACTGCGAAAGGATCTTCATAAACATAGCTCTGGTCCAGATAATCTCCATACCTTGATCTTAAACTTTTCGTCACATCTGCGGTGCTTTTCTTTGGTGATTGCAGCAAGCTGTCAAAAGGATCCTTAAATTCATGAATAACCAAACACTGATTACAAACAGAACAAAAGTCTCCTTCATTAATCTCCTCATATGACTGCAAGCCTTGAAATGAGCTTTGTAATGAAAAATCTATTAGACAAGACAATGAAGGCAACTTTTGAATAAGATCATCATCAACATTCTTTTCCGGCACATGGTTAACTAATGAAGGAAAAATTTTACAGCAAACATCATCCAACACACGAGCAATAGGATCATCAAAAACTTGAGAAGACTGCTACACTGTATCCCTTGAAACTGTATGACATCGTACTGGTTGTTCCTCTTTTCCTTGAGATATATTACGAATATTCTGCCTTATAAACTGAAATGCCTCGAAACGAAATGGTATAGAATTTTCCTGCATCATCAAATCATGTATTTCATCTTCCACACCTTCATCTGTAATCCGGCCTTCAATTGCATTGGATGGCTGCAAATCTGATGCTACAAGCTGCTCATCTGAAGATTTACTATGCAATTTATCTTTCAAAAGCTGAAATGATTCAAAACAGAAAGGTATGGAGTCACCTTGAATCATTAAATCATGTGTGCCCACTTCCAAGTCTTCAGCTGCAACTTGACAATCAATGACTTTTGGGGGCTGCAAGTCTGAATATGAGAAGTTTTCGTTGCCCTCAAGACGATCCAGATCAAGACTTGTTGACGTTTGATTTTTGATTGCATGGAAGTTATATCTAATGAACTGAAATGAATCAAAACAAAAAGGCAAAGATCCTTCACTTACATCAAAATTTTCTGCACTTTCCTCATCATTGCCATAGCTGATATGCATCGGTTGATCACTGTACTCGAGCTGCTGAAAGTGAACTTCCTCCTCGCACAAACTAGCTACTGATTTGTCTGCAAGATTAGCTACTATTTGGAGAACATAATCATCATCATACTGATCAAACTGAGGCAATTCATCAGTATAAAACACATCATCAAACATACACATCATATCAACAGCTCTCTCTTCTTCACAATGATCTATAAAACAATCACTATGACAACTGGGATCAGAAACAAAATGTTTTGGGTCAGCGGCTTGTTCTTGAATGTCATTTTCATTTTTTGCAGTCATTTTCCACACCATCTCTTCTACTGCATTTACGAAATGATCAAGCTTTTCCTCTGAAAGTGTCAGCTGCTCTGAAACATTCTTATTTTCTTCTTCCTTCAACCTTGCCCTCCGGATTAGCAAATGAGCCTCTACATTCACTGCCTTGTTCTGCATCTCATGAAGTGTTGCAATATTCTTTTCTCTCAGCTGAATCTCCATTTCCGGATCAAAGGCACCCGGGTAGTGCAAGAGAGCAGATCTAGGAGAAGGTCTTATATCAACTGGCATCGAATAATAAACTTGGTTAAATCTGGCAGAAAAATGTTGTACTGTCTCCCCTGGCAGTCTTTTCAGCTGGTTATACTCTTCTATAATCAACAAAAAATTATGTCCGATCATCCACCTGTCAAAGAAAACTTTAACAAACTTCTGGAAATCTGAAATGCTCGCATCAGGCAGGGCTTTGAACCAACTCTTCACTTGGCCTTGAAAAGAAAGAGCAAAAAGTCTGATACTAACATCTTCATCATCAACTTCAAAAAGATCTAGAAAAGTCTCAACATTCTACACATGTTGCTTAGCGTTGACATTGTTACGTTCACCATCAAATCTTGGTATATATAGGTCATAATTTGCAGGAAAAGCATCAAGAACAGAAGGTAAAACAAGAGGTTTGTACCGATCTGGAATTTTACAAGGTGTAGGGGCATGTACAAGAGCTGTGGGATCAGTTTTGTTTTCTTTAGGCTCATCACTCTGAAGAGAGTCATCATAAGATGTGGGAAAAGTGAGGAGGCCAGGATCAAAGGGAAACTCAGTATTCACACTTTTTGAATGGGATGAGTGAAGATTTTGATCACCTTTCTCATACAAAAAATTCTGAAAAACTTTCAGGACAGCTTCAAGACCAGTAAAGAAGTAATTTACAAGAAAGAAGATTAGATCCTAAATACCATTCCACTTTAGATACCTAAACTTTGTGTAAGATCCTTCCATTTTCTCAGAGAAAGAGTGAGTCCTCCAGTGGAGTCTCTACTTTGAATTGGAGTCACCAGGTGAATGATTTCAGCCTTCTTATGTCTGATCGTTGTCCACCATCAACCATTAGATATAAACTCGATACATGTACTGGGGGATTTCTCAAATCAAGGGACACATTCACAAGCTAAACCGGAGATCGACTGAAGCAACTTTTATCTACTATGCACTCGCAGAGCAATGTGCAGTTCGAAGGCTACCTGGCATGACTTCAGACTCCGTCTATAGCAAATGACAGTAAT